>LPNX011078229.1:100091-169631 GCA_001517045.1 Pseudotsuga menziesii
CATCCATAGTAACTTAATAGGGTCTACCCCCCTTGGCTTCATTAGGAGTTGAGCCTAAACGGAGGAGTCAAGAACAAGGTGACAGCCTTGACTCGAGACTTGCCCCGAAGGACACACCGAGTGGCTTGAAGATTTCTGCCACGTGATCCAGGTGTGTGAAAAGGCGGCAACAGTAACGATCTTCTTTCTGGATCTAGATTTGGTTATATCCGAAAAATCCGTCCATGAAGGAAAAGACCTCATGTCCAGCGCATGCATCGATAATCTGATCGATGAAGGGTGTTGGGAATTTGTCTTTGGGACATGCCCCATTGAGATCGCAGAAGTATATGCAAACACGGATGGTACCCTATTTTTTATTCATGGGAACAAGATTAGAAACCCAAGTGGTGTACGCAATGGGGTAAATGAAGCCAGCTATGCGCAGCTTCTCTATCTTGGCTTTGACCGCGACCGCTTTGGAAGGATGGATGGGCCGTTGCTTTTGGCGTACGGGGGCAACATCGGGCCATGTGTCGATGTGGTGTTCAACGATGGATGGATCCAACCCGAGAATTTCAGTGTAAGACCAGGTAAAGATGTCGCGGAATTCTTGGAAGAGAGATTTATAGGCAGTGACTTCTTTCGGGGAGCAGGATTCCCCCAACATGATTTCTTCAACAACCTCGGGATTGGTTGAGATGTTGGCCATGTTTCGTTCTTTGAAGGCGTTTGGTGCCGGAATGGGGTTTTTTAACAAGTCGACTTTCCCAAGAATGAAATCTTTGGTTTCCACAGAAAACTAGTCTGATTGCGACACAAGATCTTCGGGGAGGAAGAACGAGTGATGGTGCATGTCATCCCATATCGTTCCAGGCGGTCAAGGCTTCAAGAATCTCCTCATCATTGCAGAAGCAAAGAAGAGATAGGTCTGATGGACCGTCATTGGTGGTGGAGACAAGAGGGTTAGTAGAACTGGACATCATGTAAATGGACATGGTGTCTGAAGAAGGAGGTGGGGGGTGAACTTCTTCGATCAGGGTGATCTTAGATTCAAGGGAATGTTGATGACGGTCATCTAAATCCATTCACAACTTGGGTAAGTCTTGGAAATGGTGAGAATAGTGTCCATACAATCCGCAAAGGGTGCAAGCATGGTTTGTTCTCAATGACTTGTTTCTCACTATTGGTACGGTTGGAAGTTCAACCACGGGGAGGTTTTTGGTTGTATCCATGGCATCCAAATGCATGCAGATCATTGGAATATCAAGGCAGTTCTGAGTTAGATGGTCTTGTTCTTTGCAGATAGCGCAAGGCGGGATTTGTCGAGGTTCTACGGTAGCTTTCACATATTTTCCCTTGGCCCTTTTTGGGTGGGGCAATATGGGTGGGGGTGTAGTGGTTGGTTTTTGCGGGGCGGGTGAAGGGTGAGACTCAAACACAATGGGTTGCATAGGGGTTAAGACTACCTACGGAATTGGTGGTTGAGCTGGTAGATCAAGATACTACATGGGAATTCCCAATGTAAAGTTGGGTAGGTTTAGGGTGGCCATTACTAGCTTGCTCATGACACTAGGCGAGGGAAAGAGGAAGGGAATTGTGTGGAATGGAGAGAAACCCAGATAACTACCTAATGGTTGTATGAGGGGATGAGGTTGTTGTTGTAGCTGCGGATGCAGATGATGTTGCGGTTGCTGTTGATGTTGCAGTTGCGAGTGGTGTTGTGGTTACGATTGGGGCTGCGGCTGCGGTTGTTGTTTGGGTGCTGGATGAGAGCATGCACAAGTCTGCAGTCTCGTTAGGTGTTGGTGGTGGTGACACTAAGGGGAAAGAAGCCGTCATGGTGGTATCAACAAATAACCCAGGGCCCACATTCAACAATGGGGAGGCTGGTATGTTGTCAACCATGGTGTTGACCGCAGGGATAACATTTGCATGTGTGGTCATCCCTTGCAGATCAATGGTGTTGATTGTAGGGATAACGTTGGTGGGTGCCGTTATCCCTTGCGGATCATGATAAGTTAGTTGGTCAACTGTCACGATTTTCCCTTCATGGGGGAACATCATGAGACGGAAGACAGTTGATGCTACGGCTCTCATGGCGTACATTTAACTGCTTCCAAGGAGAAGGTTATAGTCCAATTGAGCATTGAAAACCTCTATGTTAGTCAAAACTGTCTTCCTAGCTAATGTGATGGGGACATGGGGGAGGATTCCTTGGGCTTTAGTGGGATGGACATCATAAGCCCACATAGTTATGGAGGATGGTTGCAGAATTAGGGATCCAAGTTTCTGCCAGACTAGGGTAGACATAATGCACGTAGATGCCTCCTCATCCACTATGCACCGGTGCACAACCAAATTATGGATAGACACCGGGATTTGAAAGGCAATGGTTGATGACATTCGCAGTTCTCCATTATCCATGTCGAATGTGATCAAATTGGAGTCAGAAGGGTCTACGGCCCCAAGGGTAGCTAGTAGGGATTTCCACTGCATTGGGCAAGTTTTGAGTACCTTAAGAGCGGACATGGCGGTAGGTGTTTGGGACAAATCATCCACGATGTTGTAGCTGACAGCAGCTCTAGCCGTGGCATTATTGGAAACTCGGCATATGGGGGGGGGGGGGCACAGGAAAAGGGGTAACTGAAGAGGTGCATTGACTATTTTAGATGTAGATGCCACTAATGTGTGAGCGGGTTCGGTGTTGGTTCCGTATTGATTTCATCTGGTTTGTAGATTGACCTCTTTAGTTGTCATAGCTAGCAGGTGGTGGACACCTGTTTCTGCCATGGGAGGTGCCCTCAGAGCGTTGGGATTGGGTTGGGGAGGGGGTGCGGTTGCCACCAATCCTTGTACTGGTAATTGGTTTTGGAGCACCATAGGAGGAGGTCCTTGTGGTGCCGGGTTGGGTTGGGCTTGGTCCGTTGTGTTGGTGGCATGTTGAAAATCGTTCATAATGGACTGCTTAGTGCGACCCATGAAGGGACATTTAGATGTGTAGTTCCCGTAGAACTCATAGAGTGTGCATGGTTGGTTTGTACACAACGGGGTATTGCATCTTGGTGCATTTGGTCGTGGAGGATTTTATGCTGGCCGGTTTTCCATGACATTGTTGGGAGGGTTTGGTTGTTGACCACCTCCCTGTGGTTGATTGTTGCCTTGGTTCTGGGGTCGGTTATTCCTGGCTTGCCCTTGTTGGTTATTGGGGTCTGGCTGGTTGGGACAGTTTTTTTGTGCAAACACCTGTCCCATTGGAGTAGGTGGAGTAGGGGTGGGGGCTTGAACAACTTGCACCGGTGGCGCATAGTAGACTTGGGTGGGTGCTGGTGCCACAAATGTGGGCATTTGTCCCGTGTATTGTTGTGTTGGCCAAGCTAAGGTTTGAGCCTACTATGGTGGCACGGGTTGTGCATAAGAAGTTGTGGCTCTAGATTGGGACATCATTCTTGCATAGTCCAGACTTTGGTTTAGGTAGGCAACACTAGCAGTGTTGATTGGTTGTGGTGGTATTGCAGGTGGTTTTGAACGGTGATGTGGTTGGTGGGAGACTGAGCCTATGACGCCATCTACAGCATGGGATGCCCCTGGTGCATCCCGGTAGGAGGTACCTGCACGGGGAGCATTTGGAATGACAATGTAAAGGTACCCATACTGTGCATAAATAAGATCAAAATACTGGGCTTTCAAGATGGCTTCCTCTTCGGATTGGGGACGTTCGGATGCGACGTCCTTTTCTATAGGTAAGAGCAAGGTTTTAAGGAACCAATCTAGGAATATCCTATCATCATGTTGGATCTTAGACAAACTATGGTGTCACCACCACTCATGGATGTGGTCAGTTATGTGGGTTGTAGTATTTTGGTGACAAGATAACAAGATCTCCACCCCTCCATCATATCTGACGGGGAGTTGGAAATATTGCAGGAACATGAAAGCCAGGGAGTTGAAATTCGGGTACTTGGCTTGTGGTAGCTCAATGTACCACTTGTCTGCAGCACCTGTGAGGGTGCGTTGGAATAGTCTTAGCCTAATTGAATCATCTACGATGTTGTTTGATGAGCACCATAGATGAAACATCATGATGTGGTTTTGGGGGCACTCTCCTGCCTTCCCTTCAAACTTCGGAATGTTTGAGGGAAGTTTGGTTGGCATGGGAGGCCAAAAGGTTTGATGGTGGATAGGGTCATTTGTTAATTGAGCCAAATCAGGCAAGTTGAGATGTGCCATGAAAGGAAGGTTTGACCCCAAGTTGATGTGAGATGGGGTAGCCACGGTGGTGGGGTTTGTAGGTGCATAATGCACCTGCATAGATGGGGGTACTTGTGGCACCGTTGTGGATGGGCCAGTGCCACCAAGTGTGGTGGGGGGGACAGTGTGGGTGGAAGGGCCATTGCCCCCATGTATGACAGGAGGGGTAGTGTAGGTGGAAGGGCCACTGTCCCCATGTGTTGCAGGTGGGACAACTTGACTGGTCAATATGGGTGGTGGAAGCTGACTTATGACAGTTTGCATAACCACCCTGGGGCCACTTGCAGGGTTGTTGGTGATAGTTTGTGGTGTGGACATGGGTCCACTAGTAATTGCTATGTTGGAAAATGGATTCAGGTTTGAACCAGCCATGGGTCTTAATGGTGCAGTGTGCAGATTTAGTTCAGAATGATATGGGTCTGAATCTGAATAAGAGTCTATGTGGCCTTCTTATGGCGTGGGAGGTTGTCGAGAATGGTCTCAACGATGTCGGTTTAATGACCCGAACTATGGTGGTTCGCCTCTTAGGCGCGAGGGATCAATTGTGTCAAATTTGTATGTCAAACTGGTGGTAATGATTTTTGGACCCCGGTTTCACTGGCTTCCTATTGGTTGCAGGTGGTCACTTGGCCACCAAGACTGCTAAAAGAAAGTGCTTGGATTTTTCCTCATAGGAGTGCTACTCAATCGGTGGGGGTCGTTGCCCGTTTCACTTGGAAATTCCTCTCAGCGGACAAATAATTTGGGGTTCCCGTGGTACTCCTCACAATGAGTTTCTGGGATGAGCCCAAGTACTTCCCATGGTCGAGGCAGTTAGGGACTCATGTCCTCAAAGATTGTAGATTTTTAACTTAGTGTAAATTGTAAATTTTACTGGCTCACTCAGCATCATGAACCTAGTTGGGTTGATTTATATGGTATGGTGTGTATGCCTTTTGTTTTTCTATTATATCCGGTGGCTGCTTAAATGGTTTATGAATATTCCATAGAGTTCATAACATTGTGAATGAAAGCAGTAAATAGTAATCAGAAATTTTTGAGACATGTACCATTTGTAATCCTGAATTGTGATAGCCTGAGTAGGTGACTACCTTACACCTATATTTCTCTTCAACTAGGAGAAGGTGCTGGGCTCTCAACACAATGGGACTAAGCCCATCTGTAGATCCACAGGTCACCCTCCGGATGCAAGGTTGGTCAATAGGGAGGACGCTAAGTGTCATGAGAAGCCCTCCTTCTCTAGCCCCTCTACCTTCCAAGTCACCCATTTTTAGTGGCTTTGAAAAATATTAGGTGAAGTGCCTATTACTATGTGAGATTTTCCCTTCGTCTTATCCCAGAATACCCTGAAGGGTGATGACTGGGTAGAGGAGGGAGGGTTAGGCAATTGTTGATTTTAAGTATGTTTTAATCAGACTATGTTCATTAACCTATTAGGTATTGATTTACACTTTGATTTAATTAAGCTTTGTTCTGTAAATGAAATGGACATAAACAGAAATAGGAACATAAATAAACACAGTTTGGATGGACAGAGGCAGCTGAGCCGTGCTGACAGTCCTTAACTATTAAAAAATCAAATTTTGAGTGACAGATCGCACTTTTTAGGTCAAATGTGGCGAAGGGGTCGCCAAATTTTTCCAGAAACAGGCGAGGGGGTCACTTAGATTTTGCAGACAAAAGTGGGCTGACTTCTGGAAGTGGTCGCACCTTTCAGGGCTAAATATCTAACTTGGTTACACCTATGAGGCCAAAATGAGTGACCTGGTCCCCTTTCTGGGCCCGATAAGAGTGACCTGCTCTGAAAAATGGAATTTTTTTGACCCTGAGTCAGATCCGGCCGACAATAACTTGTACTATGGCCAAATGGAATCAGATTTTCCTTGTGGAGGCTCGGCAGTAACTGAAAATATAAATAAACAAGAATCTAAGCTAGATTTTAACAGAAAACTAAACTAGGGAAAAAACTGAACTAAAAATTGAAATTTTGATAAAATAGACTTAGGGATCCTGTGGGATCGACCTGGTATGGTCTCCAGTTCTGTAGTAGGGATTTCTCCCTTGCTACAGGGCAGGAATGGTTACCTTCCATCTATAGGATGAAAGGATAGGTTCTTGGTGGTGGATGCAGAAAATAAAATAGAAACAAAATAGAATAGAAATGAAGAACAACAAAGAAAGAACCCCGCTGCAAACAAGGTTAGGGTTCAACTCCAATACCCTGCAAGAACATGTCAGAAAACCTGCAAAAAAACAATGGAAACCTGCAAGCAAAGATGGGTTTGATAAAACTAAATAAACAAGACAAAATGAACGTTATGCCTTCATTTGGTGGAATGGGCTACCATGCCCTAGCTTGGAGAAGCACCTCTCTCTCTTGGCAATGGGGGAGCTATGGTTCTATGGGAGGATGGATGAGAGGGAGTGTGGGTGGATTGAGAGACAAATGGTCTCAAGGCATCCACTCGGGTAGCATAACAGTATGCAAGGGAGAAGTGTTTTGAGAGTGACCCCCACCCCTCTATTTATAGCTTTTTTGGGGCTTTTTAGGGTTTTAAGCCCCTGGTTAGGGCTTTAGCCCCTTTTTTTGGATTTTATCCCCTTTCGACCTATCTTTAGCTCCTTTTGGGGTTTTTAGCTCCTTTGAGGGGTTTTAGCCCCATTTTTGGAGGCTTTAGCCCATAGGAGAGCTATTTAGGCTCGTTTTACGGGTTTTTAAGCCCTTTTGCTCATTCTTAAGTCTTTTTGAGGGTGTGGGGGTCCAATGGGGTGAAATGAGGGTCGTGCATGGGTGTCCTTGGGTGGTGTAAGCCATGTAGATATGAGTGAGGTATTTTTTGGGTTAACATACCCAATCATCTGTGGATATATCGTAGCATCAATCGACTCAGATGAAGCATCACTCAATCGCTTCAGGTTCGATACCATAGGTGTGGTCATGGCCTTGCAGTCCAGCATCCCGAACCTATTTAGGATCTCTACTACATACTTCCCTTGTCCCAGGGAGATTCCATCCACATTTTTCCACACCTCCATGCCTAGAAAGTAATGCATCATACCCAAGTCCTTCATCTCGAACTCATCAGCTAGCTTCCTCTTTATGTCTTCAATATAGTAGGAGCATCACTGGGTTCACTTGGTAAATTTAAATATATTCAGGAAGCTATCAATTCTACCGTACCATGTCCTGGGTCCCTGTTTCAAACCGTACATGGCTTTCTTCAATTTGCACACATGGGTTTCCCTGTCACGTGCCTCAAAACCGAGTCGCTACTCCACATACACTTCCTCTTCTACTACACCATTCAAGAAAGAAGTCTTGACATCCATCTGGTGTACCTTCCATTTCATGACTGTAGCCAGAGAAAGTACTGATCTGATGGAAGTGTATCTAGCTATAGGTGCAAAAATATCTTCATAATCTATTCCTTCTTTCTGGGAGAAGCCACGAACCACAAATATTGCTATATATTTCAATGCTGCCATCTGCAGCATGCTTTATCTTATAGATCCACTTAGAAGTCACAACAGACTTCCCCTCTGGTCTTGGGACAATATCCCAAACATCATTCTTCATGATCGACTGGTACTCCTCGATCATAGCATCCTTCCATTCTTTCTTCTCTGCCGCTTCTTCATAGTTGGAAGGTTCTTTATTAGTCTCGTCATACTATTCTTCTTTTTGGATTATTTCTTGAAATGTCATCTTGTCATCACTTTTTGTTCGGAACAAGTCTCATCCTTCTTTTATTGTAGGTGATTGTATGCGATCTTTCCTACAAGTCAGATGCATCAGTTGTATGGTTAGAATAATTTCATAAAGCATATTCATAATGGAAAATTATTATGCATAAAGACATGATCATGCAACTCTTTAACCAATACAACATTCATCCATATCTCACGGAAACTTTCTAGATGCCTTCCATCTCTACCATGACACCATTGAGATTGTGCACTAATCTAGTATGTTAGCAAAGAGGTTTCATTCTAGACAAGTAGCAATGGAGAGTTGTATAGCACCATGGGCTTCTTACCCATCACATGCATATTAGTAGTATATTGTCATTAATGCAAACATTCTATAATGCAAAATCATATCAACTGAATATAAATAAATGCATAACCAAAAAATATCATAAAATGAAAATTGAATACTTATCTTTATTTGTTTCGTGGATAGACTCCTTCTTGAGCCTTTAGCTTCATCGTCTTCTTCATTCATGACATCATAATTTCTTATCCAAGTGCTGAGATGGATAAGAGGTTCTTCAAGAATTGAGTTCTTTGTATTCCTCATTGCTTGAGGGATCTTATTTGAATCGTGAGAGCTTGATCTTTAGTTTTTCCCATCTTCTATTGAGTCAAGCTTCTTCTTGTGTGCACTCTTCCCAGAGTCTGCTGAAAATAATCACTTCCTTCTGGCACACATTCCTTGAATGAATGAATCCCATGATTCTGGGAAGCCATTCACAATGTCTTATTCTTCTTCGATAACATCAAACACTTTCGTTCAATGTCTTCGAGTATGACACTTAGGGATAATATTATCTTCATTAGAATCTTTAATGATTTTCTTTGCTCTAGTATTAGCCTCATCTCCCTCTGTCTCCTAGACCTTCCTCACTGAAATATTGATCCAAGACAATTTATTCAAGGATCATGGAGGTCCAATACTTCTTTCGATTTATATTCTTCCCTTCAACTAGATTTCTCAAGGGATCAAACATCTCTTTAGGAAATACACTTGTGGTATAAGGTGATCCTTGATAGAATCAACAGTAATCCTCTTGGCCTTGACCAAGTTCTTCTTGTGTAAGGATTTTAGCCTCATCTCCCTCTGGAACTGGAACCTCTCCAGTCATGTAGGTGTGCAATTCATTTTATTTAGAGAGATCCTATACTTCCATGATTGGAAGTTGTTAACTTCACCAAGCTTATCATCAAGCTGATGTGATAGATCATTTTGAAATGAGAACGTTAAATGAAAATAGCAAAAGACTAGATCTTACCGATTTGAGGTGTCTATCTTGGTTCCAGAGCTGGTTGATCTAGGGTTTGTTAGAGAAAATATAATTTTTAAATATTGGAATATTTCATATCTTATTGGATATAAATATGCACCTATTCAATGCAATCTATCTAATTTACTCATTTTCTGAAAACAGTGGAGGGAAGCTCCCGGAACAAGAAGCCCTAGTTTCCCAATTTCTACTGCAGAATATGCCTGATATTGTTTCTGAATTATCTCCAAAATTGATGCTCCTATATGTCTTAACATTCGCACTAAGGTATCCTTGTATGTCCTATTTCCAATGCTACAGGTTTGAATAGAATTGGATTCACCAATTGGGACTTATGCTCGTTTTCCCAAGGTGACCTATTTCAGTACTGTTCAGAAGAGTGATATTGTATGGACTTCCACATGTCACTGGTTCATCGTCAAGGTCTGAAAATTTTATCATAGACTTTATAGTTCATGCCCTTTCTAGAACATCTTTCAAAATTTCATTTGGACCTTCATAGCCCGATATATAGTAATTCTCCCCAGGTATCATGTTTAGGGATGAATCTTGGAAGAGGCTGGAACCCTAAATTGGAGGAATCATATCTCCTAGAATATAGAAAACATGAGGCTGAAATGTTTACAAAGGGTACATCCGTATTTTATATTTGTCTTGTTAAAATTTCGTCCCCTGATATTTATTCAATCCTGGGATATAGCGAATGTACCAAAACTACCAGTTTTAGTATGTTAGGGTTTTTTAGGCCCGAGGTCAAATTATGGTTTGACTTTCCCATAGTTTTACCCAACAAAAAATATCGACCTTGGTCTCTAAATTTTGATTTTGAGGAGGAGATAAATCCTATGCTGGGATCACTCAAAAATTCTACTTCTAAGAAAATCCCTAATTTGCAGCTGCATCAACTGGTCAAAACTGAAAATGCCCGGAATCAAATTCCGCTTCGACAGAAAGATGTGCCCTAGAGAGGAGAGTTAGCCTAGCCTCCATTTGCTGATAATATGTCGAGAGAGACCCAAAAAGTAAGAATCCCTAGCTTCTGCAACTGCACAGTGTCTTCTTCTTAGGTTATCTTTGATACCATGTTAGACTTTTATCATTTAAGCAATATGATCTAGGATCTTATCTGAGAGAATAACATGCACACCAATAATCACAAGAGACAAGAGACACAAATAATTTTCCTCGGTTAAACCATAAAGGAGAAAACTCCGCAACTTCCTCAGAGATAGAATGAGCACCAATAGTAAAATTAAAACCCAAAAACATAAAGATGATCTTCGACAGCTGATCTCTCTCACTTGTGCCAGCACTTCCTCTCTCACTCATGCACCCCAGTTGAGTGAGTGTCTGTGTGTAATAAATGGAGAGGCTCACTCTCTATTTATACTCTTTCGTTCACTTAATATTTGAATCAGTTATGTAGGCTTGATTAATCCTAACTTAGTTATGTAGGCTCGAGTAACCACAACTAGGGTACTAATGACCCGACTTGACATTAACTCACCAGATCCGACTTCTATAGGAGAGTCTAATAACCCTAGTGCCCCACAACTACGGGGAATTTAACCCTTGATCAATAAGGAGGGTTACCCTCAATGAATTTACATGACTTGTTTACATTAATGATTGTCCTGATAGGAACATCGGGGTATGACATGACTCAATTACATTATTGATACTTTCCAATAGGAACATCAGGGTACAATACATAAGATATACAAGTGAATACATTCCAAAGTTACAAATACATCAACAATTTCCGCATATGACTAGATGATAGGGTAAGGGTAATAATAGTCTAAAAGATCCTAAAATCATATCATATAAATATGGGGTTAAACGATTCATTGGATGAGGTCGAGGTGAGTCCTAATGAAATCGTAATGTTTTTATGAACATAAGAGCGAGACCTAATAGTCATGGGTATGGTTTAGTGGATTAAACTCTTTTCCCATAATTAAAACTAAAAGAAATTAACACCTTGACATATTTAATCATGTTGCTACAATGTTATAGTTTCATTTGGATCATTTGGTATTCCATTCGGACCGGCATTCGACCCTTCCTATGATCCTCCATATGGACCATCTGTATAAAAATGTGCTTTGCTATATTTGACTATTGCTAACTATGCAGTAAATTTTCCTGGGCTGTCAACACACACCATAATGATGAAAACCATCTTTATTGAAGCTTAGTTGCGCTCTTCTTTATTCATCAAGGATTAAAGGAATCTTCCGCTACTTTCATTATCCTGAAAACATCTATAATTTTGTCAGAGATAATTGAATCTTTTCATAAATAATAAAAAAGTAAAGACAGTTCTAACCTTTCCCCAAACCAAAAATATGGCGTGTCCTCAAGCCATCAAAGAAAAATTGATTGATATCCAAATAGTTTAACAACTAATTCTAAAATGCTGTTATCATT
Organism: Pseudotsuga menziesii; assembly: GCA_001517045.1. Classification (NCBI taxonomy): domain Eukaryota; kingdom Viridiplantae; phylum Streptophyta; class Pinopsida; order Pinales; family Pinaceae; genus Pseudotsuga; species Pseudotsuga menziesii. Next base: position 111,779 of record LPNX011078229.1, read on the forward strand.
TTCATAAGAAAAAGAAACACTAACTAGTAAATGGAGATGATTCAGATCTGTACATTCATAAAAAAAAATAACAGTGCTTAGGAAGACCATATGAATAACGATAATATAAGTGATGGGAAAAATGCCATAGGAAAACGAGTCATCTATGACTCATTTTAAATATTTCTTGTCATCCAAAGAATATATAGAAAGTTCACCTAGGAGTTTGTAAGATTACCATAGTTATGGGTCCCATTTCTAGGATAATCATATCCTAGGTATTATTTGAATTAGATGACAGGGTCCAAGCCCCACTTACAACCATTCTCTAATGACAATATAAATAATTGGCCTAAATATCTATTTTATATATTGAGGTTTTTTCAGATGAGTCATGTGTATAGTAATTCATTAACCAGATCTCCTTAACCTGATATTGTCCCGCTTCCAGTAGGCCTGTTCAATACCTCGACGGGTTTATCTTGATACCATGCAAGCATAGCCCCGCTGCTAGCAAGCTTGTTCAGTACCCCAACAGGTTTACTTGCATTTTTCGAGCTTCCTTGTTTAGGATGTTACTTAGCATGGACCCGATGCCAGTGATCCTATTCAGTACCCCGGTGGGTTTGCTTCGTATAATGATTTTAGTATGTGGAATCCGATTGGTACTAGAGCGTGTTAAGCCTGCTAAACACATAATTCAAATTTTTAGAGCGAATCTTATGAGTAATTATATATATATATAATATCCTGCATTATAGATCATGTCAAAAGAGAATAACTTAAAGCTATTCCTTGAACTCAGTCTATCTTCTTCATAAAAGATCAGTAATGTTCCCCACAAGTAGAAATTTCACTTACTCTTAGGTTATCTCCAAAAAATGCTTAAAATACAAGTGTTGATAATGAATCTGGGATGAACTAGTAGTCCATAGGTGTAAGATAGAACTTTTGAAACCATGATGGTTAGAGTAGGTATTAAGCAATTGTTCTAATGATAAATCAGAAATGTGCATGTCTGAATCAAATACCAAAAAAAAACATAAGGAATCATAGAATAAAGTGGGTAGGAATAATATAAAGAACACTTTAACTTTCATTATAAATTTTAGTTTGCAATAAAAGAGAAGGAGTTAGGATGTATTATGAGTTCTTAGAGCACTTCCCTTTCCAGGCTATATTTCATGAGCTGATTATAGAGATAAGGTTCTTGTAATCAAACTACAAAACCACTTGTTAGATGATTCAAATTTATTCTGAACAAAAACATATGTACAGAGGAAAAAGACATAAAATTTATCAAAATTTAGGCAAAGGAAAAGAGTCTTCCTGTTTTATTTGACAAAGTTCCATAAGCTGATTATAAAACTGAATTCCCTGCATCAATGCAGTGAGCTTGTTAGAAATGACTTTTATTTATTTGAAGAAACAAAGATATATTTACATGTATACATGAAGACAACCCAAAATAATTTAAGAATCAGGAGGAGGAGGAATGACTCCCTCTTCAACCAGCTCCATCTCCTTTTGTTGTAAGACATTTTGCACAAAATATTGTTTAGATATTGGTTGATGGTAAATTCTAAGTCTATGTCCATTTACGACAAAGGATGTTTGCAAACCATCAATTGTCTTAATTTCTACTGACCCATTATCGAAGGTTGTAACTACCTCATATGGACCCATCTAACGGGTAGTTAATTTTCCTTTGAAATTTTTATACCTTGAGTCAAATAGTAATGCCCAATGCCCGGTGTTAAACTGCTTTTGTTTAATAAATTTATCAAGCCATTTTTTCCACTAATTTTGTATTAACATTGTTCTTTGGAGTGCATCTTGTCTAATCTCATCTAACTCATTAATCTGTAAAACCCATTGTTTCTGTGCCTCTTCCATATCCATGCCTAATTGTACAGCCATAAGAAAAGTCTTAACTTGGAATCCAATAGGTAAAAGGACTTGTTTCCCATATACTAGCTCATAGGGTGTATGTCCAGTAGTGTTTCTCCATGTTACTCTATAGGCCCACAAGGCCTCTGGGAGTCTATCTGCCCAGTCCTTATGATGTAGCTGAATGGTTTTGGTTAAGATAGCTTCCAATACCTTATTGGTTGAGTCTACTTGGCCATTAGCCTATAGGTGGTAAGGTGAGGACTTGCAATGTCGAATGCCATACTTCGTGGTAAGTTATTTCATCAATTTGGAAGTGAATTGAGAACCTTGGTCAGTGAAAATTTCCCTAGGCACGCCAAACCGAGTAAATATTTCTTCATATATAAATTCTACCATAGATTTCTCTATGGCTCAAAAAAAAGCTTTAGCTTCTACCCATTTGGTGACATAGTCCGTGCAAACGAGGGTATACTTATTTTTACGGGACATGGGAGAGATTAGTCCTACAAAATCAAGAGCCCATTTCTCAAAAGGCTCAATCATGACTTGAGGCTGTAAGGGCATCTCATCAGATGACATAGGTCTACCCATTCTTTGGCAACTGTCACATCCTTTAACATACCTGACAGCATCCTTAAAAATTCTTGGCCAGTAATACCCGAAATGCAACACTTTGTATGATGTCTGCTTGTGAGAAAAGTGTCCTCCACATGGCCCATCATGGTATGCATGGATGATTTCTGTCATTTCGTCCTCCTGTACGCATTGTCTGATAATAAGATTTGGGCTAGTACGAAAAAGGCCATTATCAACCCAAGAGTAGTTAGGACTCTGGACTATAATTCAAAGTTTCTCGTGTGGGAACAAGTGATTTGGTAACTTCCCAATTGCTAAATAGTTATCGATGTCTGCAAACCAAGGAGTTTGAATAGAGACAAAAAATAAATGTTCGTCAGGGAAAGTATCATCAACGGGTTTAGCACCCTTATCATGTTGGATGTGAGAGAGGAAATATGCTACTAAATTCTCTCTACCAAGTCGATCAACGATGGTGATGTTAAAATATTGTAATAGAAGAAACCATCAGGTCACTCTACCATTGGTAATTGGTTTATTCATTAAGAATCTAATGGAAAAGTGGCCCGTATGCACAAAAAATTCATATCCTGTAATGTAATGGCAAAATTTGTTGATAGCATAGACTACTACCAAAAACTATTTTTCAGTAATAGTGTAATTTAGTTCGGCAGGAGTCAAATTTTTGCTAACAAAGTAGATGGCATAAGATGCTTGGCCTTCTTTTTGACCTAGGACTTCTCCTTTGGCCATATTAGAAGCATCAATAGATATATGGAAAGGAAGGGACCAATCAGGATCCCTAAGTATTGGTTCCACTGATAACTTAGCTTTTAAGATCTCAAAAGCATTTTGACAGGATTCAGTCCATTGGAATTCTACATCCTTCATAAGCATCTTAAACATTGGTGTAGCTATTTTAGTAAAAATTTCAATAAAACGTCGGTAGTAGCCTGCATGGCCAAGAAAAATCCTTACCCCATTTTGAGTTTTTGGAGAGGGAAGATTAACAATTACTTCTATTTTGGCAGGGTCTACCTTGATCCATTGTGAAGAGACATGATGCCCCAAGGCTATACCTTCTGTTAATAACATTTTACATTTTTCATGGCTAAGGGCTAAGTTTGTCTCTTGACATCAGACCAGAACCTTTTCAAGATTATCAAGAGCCTCCTGAAAGGTATTACCATAAGCTGTAAAATCATCCATGTACACTTCTACGTAGTCATGTATAAGATCAGAAAAAATTCCTAAGACTACATGCTGAAAAGTGGTATGTACGTTACATAGGATGAATAGAAAAACTCTATAGCAATATGTCCCCCAAGGTCAAGTAAAAGTAGTCTTATCCTGATCCTCAGGTGCTATCAATATTTGATTGTATCCACTATACTCATCGATAAAAGAAAAGTATTGTTTACTGGATAGGGTATCTAGCACTTGGTTGATAAAAGGAAAGGGAAAATAATCTTTACATGTAGCCTTATTCAGTTCTTGGAAGTAAACACAAATACACCATTTCCTTGTATCTTTCTTCAGAACTACCACTAGAGGAGATACCCATTTATTGTCTGAAATTGGGTAGATGAAACTAGTATTGAGAAGTTTTTGTAATTCCTCTTTAACTATATCTTTAAAAGCGGGATTCATCCTCCTCCGAGACTATCTTATAGGGGATATACTCGCATCCATGTAAATATGGTGAATATAAGTGTAAGGGTGTATACCCTACATATTAGTGTACTCCCATGCGAATGGTCCAGCTTGACTTCTAAGATCCTTGAGCAACTGATCTTGTTGGTTTCACTTAACCCTGCGTTTATGTGTATAAATTTTCCAGGGCTGACCTCACAAGGTATGGTATAAGAAATTGTATGCTCCTCAATTGCAAAACACATGGTGTATCCACAAATGTTGAGAGGGCCAAATTTTCCTGAAACCCATCTCCAAAAATTTGATTGAATTGAGAAAAAGATCGAGGAAAATATATACAAGTTGTTGAAGAAACAAATTGGTTAAACACATTCTCAGTAGTCTACTCCTGAAGTGCCCAGGATTAGTCACTAGGAAGGGAAAGGTATTCAAAATCCTCATCCCCAAAAGAACAATCTAACCACCACAATTTTTTAGTTACTAGTTGTGCTGGGGGGTATAAAACAAGTCTTTGCGTAGACAACCCATTAGAAATGGTCATCTCCCCATACCTACATCCTATAAAGGCATTAGCAGTGGCTAGCCATGGTCTCCCCAAGATAATAGGATGTCCTTTAGAAGGATACTTTGATTCTACAACCATAAAGTCAACGGGGTATTCCCATGAAGCCATTGATGCAATAATATCATCCAACACTACAACAGGTTTTACCGTGGTATGGTCTGCTAGTTCTAGGATTGAAAGGGTAGGTTGGAGAAACTGTCCCAACTATAAAACTTCTAAAGATGCGGTGGTCATATTATTAATAGAAGATCCTATATTGATAAGTGTATTTTCTATGGAAATATTATTTACAATAACAGTTACTACTGGGCTCCCTGGATTTGTATATTTTGCAATTCTAGACTGGTCTATCATACACTTAGACATCTCTCCTATAACATGATATGTAGGGGGGTCTTTCTGTTTCTTACCTGGGTGTTTCATACATAGTTCCTTTATTAATTTGCTATAAATTTGTATATCCTTAATATCCTGTAATAAAGGAATTTTGACACAGATATTTCTTAGTTCATTTAGAATGTCCTACTCGGGACGAATCACATGTTTTTCTATCGCTAGTCGTTCCGAAAATGGAGGGATTCTCTGTTCCTGAATTGGTTCTGGCTGAGGATGGGTATGAAATGGAATCTTTGGAATATCCTCATCCTATATAATAGCATCATTCATGACTTCATTAGGATATTCTTCTTCTTCATTCTCCTCAGGAATGACGACTGATGACTTGGGTTTGTCATTCACAACTCTTCCAGATCGTAATTGGATCTCGTGCACAGGTACAGTAGAAATAACATAGGATGGAAGAGTTTGCAACTCAATGATGTTGAGAACTTGAGTTGGCTTATTTTTTGGGTTACGTATCGGTTGTGCGTGTAATAATGTAGGTCATGGGGGATTTGCATTCTAAAAATGATGAGTTTGTTGTTTAATAAGAGGAACCGGAGGCACAAACCCAGGAAAAAATTGCTGGATATTGGGTGAGTGCTAAGGATAAGGATGATTAGGTACAGAGATAGATGGTGGCTATGGATATTATTGTCCCATCCATCACTATGGCCAATACTGATGCTGAGTAAAATAAGGAGGAGGAGGAGGATATTGGGATGGCCAATTCTGCCAACTTGAAGTGTTCCATTGTTGAGGTTGTTGGTAGGGATGATAGTAGGGTGGGGGTTGTGGTGACAAATTATGATATGTTGATGGGTCTCTAGGTTTCCAAGTAGGCCTCCTATATGTTTCAACAACATCCCCACTCTTATATATGGCTTGTAACCCAGACAATGATGGGAAGTTCTATGTTGTATGATCATCCGTGCAAATGTGACATACAGAGATATTGTTCAATGGACATTCCCATTGGGGATGCTTAGTCCTGCATCTTGGATAGAAATTTATCATTGCTGCATGCTCTCCCTCTTGCCTCTTTTTGTCTTGTGAAGCATCTAGTTGATAACCTATTGCTCCTAAAATATTAGTTTTGAAGTTTTCCAATAGGTTTCCTAATTCTACCCTTGTGACTCCTCCAGAACTAGAGGCGTTCCATTTTAAATTTCTATTGTAGGGCTCTCGAAGATTTCTCCCGAATTCCCCCCTAATTTTAGAGTAATTTGTACACATCTCACCGATTTGTGCAAAGGGTTTGTGAGAGATATCACCAGATGCCATGAGATTAAGGTTTTCTACCAGGTCTTCTGAAATCCCTTTAAGGAAGAGTGTCTGTATTGCATCTTCTCGAAGGTCATTATATTTAGACTTATGTAATGTATAAATAAAAATTTCGAGATAATCTTCTAAGCTCTCATCTTCGAGTTGCTGTATCTTGAAAATATCGTTTCGAGAGTCTTTAGGTTTTTAATACTCTTGATATTTCCGCAAAAATGCGGTTTTCATATCTTCCCAAGTTATGATACTATAATCTCCTAATCCCATGAACCATCTCAAAGCAGAATCTTTTAGTGTAGCAGGGAAAAGTTTCAATTTGTGAGCATCTTGTAGATAATTATAGCTTCTACAAAGAATGTCAAACTCAAACAAAAATGTGTTCGGGTCTTCATTAATTTTCCCATAGGAAGTAGGTAATGAGGAAGGAGGGATGTTCTTCATATTTACATCCCATGCAGTGTCTAGGATAGGAAACCTGAAGGTAGCCTCAATTTGATTTTCTCCTTCTTCTCCATCATTTCTAACCTCGTCATGATCTTCATCTTCTCCCCGTCTCTCCATGTAGATTCAGTTTTTAAAGAGAGTGTATTGAGGAGGTTCCTTCTGAGGTGATAATGAAACGTCCTAACGTTCTTCTTCAAGGTAGATCTTCCTCTGATAAGAGAATTTGTCAGCCATGTATTTATTAGGTTCTATAGGGAGGGTAGGTCCTACTATGGATGTCTTAATATGTGAAACAACTATATTTATTGAGCTGCCAAAGAGTGATTTTACCTGAGCAGGATCATTGAAATTGGTGAAGTTTGGATCCCCTACTAGTGAAAAATATACATCGTTAGGTTTTTGAACTAGTGGAGGGTTGAGGGCTTCCAATATTATTCCGTCACAGTAAACTAGGGACTAAAAAACAGTCTCATAAGAGATTTCAGACAATTAAGCATGAAAATGGAATAATGGTGATGCAATTGGAGTAGCAGCTCTGTATAATCAATAAAGAATGAATAATACAATACAATGATCATGCAATATGCATGAATTCCAAGGAAATTTGAATTCCCAAGGAGGTCATTCAAATTGAATGAATGGGTGTATCTTAACTGAATGTCAAGCCACAGTCAACACACCTAGTTAACCCACTAGTCAAGTCCTTATTGACTCAGCTGAGTCCTAACTGTATCAGAGTGCAATGGATGACTGCGTCTATCTAAAAGTAGCTTAGACACATGTCACTGCATGCCAAAAAAAAGTGGTAGTGCATCATTAACTCCAATGAACCTCGATGAGGTTAACTGAAGTCAAACTGGTCATCAGAAGTGGTTGGAGGTGCCCTAGTTGTCTCCAGTTCATAAATATTAATAAAAATAATCAATATAATGAATGGATGTGCCTACACCACTTAGCTTAACTGATTGTAACAATTATTTAGCAATTAGGTGCATTAATGACACTGACATCACCCCCGGATGGCTCCCCAATTGAAGGAGGAAGCCCAGTTAGCCTCCTTGAATGAAGGAGAAGGCCTAGTTAGCCTCCTTGAATGAAGGTAGGCATGGGTGTGCTCATATGATGCCGATTAAGTCAATAAAACTTAGGATAGTGGTTTAACAATTCCAAATTGACCAAATTAAGTGTGCATGTGGGTAAATGTCTCCAACACCCCCCCTTAAGCTATACTCAGGAGAAGTAAAACATAAAGTGCATGAAATGCTAGGGCCCCAGAAACAAAGGCCATATGTCACCCTATACAATAATGTAACTCAAACAATGCTCAAAAATAAATCTAAGTGAGGAAAAGAGGGAAAATCCAGTGGGAAACCCCCCCCCTCAAGTTGGACACTGAAAGTAGTCTGATCACCCTGATGAAATCACCCCCAACAATGAATAGAGGTAAGTGAACTTATTTTTTGAAAATATCTCAGTGAAGATGTCTGTAATATGCTCATCAGTAGGGCAGTATTGCAGAATGATGGTCCTGTTATGCACCAATTCCCTGATATAGTGCATGTGTATCTCTACATGCTTGGTCCTCTGCCTGGTAACTGGATCTATGGATATCTTAATAGCACTTTGATTTTCACAAAAGAGGATAGTGGAAAAATTACTACCAAGATCAAACTATGAAATAATTCCTTGCAACCAAACAGCTTGGATGCAAGCATTCACCGCTTCTCGGTACTCGGCCTTTGCTAAAGACAATGCTATGGAGGCTTGCTTTTTCCTAGACCAGAAAATGGGGCCACCACCAAACATGAAGACATATCTGGAAGTAGACTTTTGATCAATAGAATCACCCACCCAATCAGAATCTGTGTAACCAACCAGCTCTAGCTCGGAGTCTACAACATAGTGAATGCCATAGGTCCTGGTTCCCTAAATATACTGGAGGATCCTCTTGGATGCCTTCCAATGAATATAATCAGGCTGTTATATGTATCTTGACACAGAATTTATGGAATAACATATATTAGGCTGAGAATGAGTCAAGTACAACAAACTACCAATCAGTTGTCGATAAATAGTGCAGTCCATGGGAGGTGTGCTTTTTCCTTCTTCAAGGCTGATCCTTGAAAAGAAAGGTAATAGAGCAGCCTTACATTCAGCCATGCTAAAATTGAATAACAGGTCTGATATGTATTTGGACTAAGTGACCATTATCCCATCAAATTTTTTCTCAATTTCGATCCTAAGAAATTTCTTCAAGAGCCCCAAATCGCTCATTTCAAATGCATTGTGGAGAGAAGTTTTGATGACTGAAATTCAAGTAACTGTGCTACCTGTAATCAGTAAGTCATCAAGATATAAAAAAAATAATCAAATTACCATCATACTGCTGTATATACACATTCGGATCTGATTTACACCTTTGGAAGTTTTGCGAGAGAAGGAAGGCGTCCATCTTGGAATACCACTCTCTTGGGGCTTGTTTTAACTCGTATAGTGACTTCTTTAGTTTGCAAACCAAAGATGGATCAGAAATGTATCCCTCAGGATTTTTCATGTACATATCCTCATGAATATCTCCATGTAGAAAGGCAGACTTAACATCCATATGATGCACTTCCTAGTGCTTAGATGCACAAATTGCCAAAACTAGGCGGATGGAGTCCATTTTTGCAACCGGTGCAAAAGTCTCATGGTAGTCCACACCTTGGACCTGGGAGAAACATTTTTCTACCAGACCTACCTTTTATTTTTAGGTTTTTCCATCAGCAGCAACCTTAGTCCAAAACACCCACTTGCATTGAACCAATTTTCTCGTCGGAGGAAGAGAAAGTAGTTCCCAAGTAGTGTTTTTTTGAAGAGAGTTCATCTCTTCATCCATGGCAGCTTGCCATCTCGGATCCTTCCTAGAATGGTAGTAAGACTTAGGATCAGAAATTATAATTAATTAACAAGTTTCGAACAGCAAATAATCAGGACAAGAGAGCAAAATACCTGCTCTTTGGAAATTAGACCGGGTTCTCCTTGGATCATCCAGATTTCCAATGTTATCACCTGCGGAGGAGAGTGTCTGTCAGGCCCAAGTTGGGAGACAATTTTGTACTTCAGGTTCTGATGTATGTTGTTCACTAATATCAGAAATCATAGGATCCAAATCAGGGTCATCACCCCCAATTCCATCATCTAAATATTCAGTATAATAGGAAGGAAATTCAACAGTTTTCTCCTTCACTAGTTCTACCTCCTGAAGAGGCTCATCGAACATGAAACTCCTTTCAATGATGATCTGTTTTGTTATGATATATAGTAGCTTGAAACCTTTTTATTTATCAGGATATCCAATATACATACATTCTATAGTTTGCAGTTGCAAAGCCCTCCTTTTATCATGTGGAATTCGGGCCCATGCAGTGGACCCAAACACCCTCAGATTCGACACATCAGGCTTGTGTCCAAAGTATGATTCAAAAGGGATATTGCCTTTCATGGATTGTTGCACATGAAAATATCACATTGCCTAGTCAGCCTTTATATGACTTTCTTGTTGCCTGTCAACCTCTCAAAAAGCCTGATCTGGATCACTTTGGCCATTTTTTTCCTTGACCTAGAAGGTACGACACTCTTTCACCTTTTCCACAGAGCATCGTAGGCACCTCCATCAGTTAAGCAAGAAGCACCATTGACCATTTTCAGTTGGAAAAACCATAGGTCGGCACTCCTTCAAGTTTTCTTAAAAACAATGATGGTCTTAAAAGGGGAAAACAAGAAATTTCTAGAAGGTTCCGTACAGAATCCTTCGTGGAATTAGTTCCTGCATGTCTAGGAGAGGTGGAATTTGCCTCCCTCACCTATAGGGATCTTATTCTATCCTTTTGTCAAGTCATCCTATGAATTTTTGGACTATAAATGAAGCTTCTATGAAGAGAGTGGGGGAGACCAAAAAAAGGATCCTCATGCCACTAGTTTGAAGTCTGGATAGAGGAAAAGTAGAGGTAGCTTATAGCTAGAGAGGTCTTCATTGGAGTTTGTAGACATTTGTTGAGACAGAAGCTGTCAACATCAAGGCATTTGGTTGTACTTCTTCTCACCCATTATTAAAACAAAAAACATTTCCCTTTCCTATATTTGATTATTGTGTTTGTGATTAAATATTATTGAATTCCTTGATCATCAATATGGATAGTTGATTATCATGATGCTCTCATCTTTTCGTTTGTCTTGTGATCCTTCTTGCAGGTATTGAATCATCTCAAGGACTTTTCGAAGAATGGATAAACAGGTCTACGGTTGAGGTATGTGATGTTTTATGTTAATTAATTTAACTATTCAAGGGAAGGATATGTGGCTATGATTCTTTTGTTCTGTTGTTGTGTTCTGCATTACAGAGGAACAAGTAGTGTTAGCACTGGTTGAGAATTCCTAGTAACAAAATTGGTGACTCTTTTGGGGAGCATGGATAGATCATTGTGGCTATTGACTATCTTACAAAATGGGATGAGGAAAAGCCCACATACGTCGAAGACGGTAAAACTACTGCACTTTTCTTATTCAACCATATTATCGAAATATTTGGGATTCCTAGGGCCATCATGACTGATCATGGATCACATTTCAAAAATAAAATGATGGTAGAGCTTAGCATCAAATTAGGGTTTTGACATGATAACTCTACACCCTACTATCCACAGGCCATTGGCTAGGTTGAAGCGATAAATAAAGCACTAAAAACAATGCTTCAATGAATGGTAGGGTAGGCCAAGTCAAACAGGCATTTATAGCTTTTCTCCGCACTCTAGGCCTACAGGAATATTGTTAAAACTTCCACTGGTTTTACATCTTTCCAATTAGTATACGAGCTGGAAGCCACTCTCCCGATAGAATGTGAGATCCCTTCTTTAAAACTGGCCGTCGAATTATTACCCAACACTACCATAGATGAGGAAAGATTCCTGTACCTAAATAAACTTGATGAAACTTGACGTGATGCTGCCTTAGCTAATGAGGCACACAAGCAAAGAATGAAAGTTCAATATGATAGGACTGTCCAACCTCGTTCCTTCGATGAAGGAGACCTGGTCTTGACCTACGACCAGAAGCATGACAAGCTGGGGGCAGGCAAATTTGAGTCTATGTGGCATGGAAACTATATTGTTAGCCGCATTTTAGAGAAAGGAGCATATGAATTGGTTGATTACGACAGGACACCACTGGGAGAGCCCCAAAATGGGCTCTACCTCAAAAGATACTATGACTAGGCCATCTAGTGTAGGGTCTTTGTAAATATTGTTTATAGTTTGTTGTGTGCCTTAGAATTTAAGAGGTGTCTCTTTTATGTGATTTAGAGTGTGTTTTTTTTATAAAACCCTACTTATGCACGTATTTTGTCTCATGGACAGATGACTTCCTTCATTGGTTTTGCTGATGGTGCTCATCGGTACACGCTTAACCTTGCATCTGCAGCTTGGGTACTGTACTCTCCTACAAGTGAGCTGGTGAGTTCAGGGGGTATTCTTTTAGGTCCCTCCACCAAAAATCTGGCAGAGTATCAAGCTGTGGTCGGTTTGTTGACAGAATCCCTAGCTAATGATGTAAGGGAAATTAGGGTTTACTTGGACTCTGAGCTGGTTGTCCAACAACTTAATAGAGTCTATAATATCCATAGTCCCATGCTTCTTCATACTTTTTGAAGAGTCAGGTTGTTAGAGAGGTCTTTTGAGCAAGTCACTTATCAACACATTCCAAGACATTTAAATGCAGTGGAAAATTCCTTATCTAATTATGTTTTGGATCGGTATATTTCTCATACATGGAAGTCCATTTGAAACATAAATCAAAACATGTAAATTCATAAGTAGCTGAACATCTCACACATCACATTTGTCATGCACACAACTGTAAATATGAAAGGATGTCATATATATATATAAACTGTAACATTGAGATACAAAAATGGGCTGAAGCATCCCTAGCTTTCAATGCCCTCAAAAGTTCAGGACCATAAAAAGTTCATAAATGCATAGGGCAAAATCTGAAGCTCCGAAGCTTTCGGTAATACATATACAAAAAGAAGATCAAAATAGACTAATCCTCATGCTGTGCATCATAGCATGCAATGGATTGGGCCACTCTGCGGAGTAGCCTGGAAAACCATTTAGAAACACCCACGGTGTGGCGTTGATAATGCCTACGTACCCTATCTGTGGCTACATCAGGAATACCTATAGTCAAATGCTGTTGGTTTTCCTCCACATCTCCAAGCTCCTCTTCAGCCTTAGAGAAATACACCATCATGTCTCTGGTGCCTACTCGCCTAGCAATAGGTCACATCCCCACTGGATGGGTAGGTCCAATGTCTGCATGAAAACACTTTTTGTTACCTCAATGTTATAAACCATAAAAATGAAATAAAATACAAAATTCCAAAAAACACAGTTTGGACGGTGTCTTTACTTACCACGATCATCCCACATCTCACCCTTGGGTAAAAACAACTCTGGATCATGATGAAAATCTACCCCATCATAGGCATAATCCTCTATCATAAGCAACTAGTTTCTCAACCAGTGAAAGAATCCAACCCCATAGCTAACTTTAGGCGATGCACCGCCAAGGCGTGGCATAGCTATAACCCATGCTAACATCTTGGGATATTCAGGCTCCAACCTGGTGATAGTTACCTGTGGTCTCAAATGTGGAATCTACTGTAACATGAATGACACCACCACTGCCCCCTATCCGAATTGCTTCAGTGTTCTCCTCCTACATTTGGTCAACTGCTTCTTCAACCTCACTAGCATGCTCTCGCACCAGTTAAAAACAGTAGGCTCCATACACTGTAGAGCGTATAGCATATGAGACCGAGTAGTAAGATGGGTATATCTTGTTCCCACCACCTTACCAATAGTGTATACCACAGTCCTCAATGGGAGATTCACTATGGAGTGAATCTTTAGTTTCCCAGATTGAGCTTCTATGCCCAATACACAATGCTGGTCTATTATGTCATCCAAGGAGCCTTCTCCTCCTCGAGCCCTAGATAAGACTTCCTAACTCCCCCTCATGGATAGACTGGTCAAAAATTATATATATTCTATCTTGAAGGGCAAGATGTGGACACCTACAACAAAATGTTCTTGATCGAGATCCCACATGCTAATGATATACTCAAGTAGCTGGATGTGTGCTTTCATACCAGGGACATGAAAGTACTTCAACAGTCCACAGTTTCTTAAGGCTTCAATGGTAGGTGGATCGTTAGCAGCTTGTATATCGGAAGTCTCATGCTCCCTTTCTTTCCAGATGACCATAATGCACCTGCAATATACAAATTTCACAAATAAAACCCTAGAATGTTAAAAAGACCAAATTCATTCTCAAGATTTGCTTCATAACATGTTATTCTGTTTTTAGCCAAGAACACGTGATCTATTATGCTAGTAAGAGTCTTTTGGACTCTGAAACTTGATACTCACATGTGGAGAAACTCGCTCTGGCCATAGTCATTGTGGTCCAGAAGTTTTGTCACTATATTTTGCTCTGCACCACTACTATTTATGCAGATTCTAACCCCATGTACTATGTTCTTATACGTCAGGTGCTTGGGGGAAAATACTCACGTTGGATTGTTATCCTCTAGGAGTTTGACCTAGAATTTGCCAAAAGTACTTCCAAGAAGTCCCTTGTATTTGCAGAGCTTATATGTGACCTTCACTATACTACTGAGAATCTAGAGCCCTCTGATTCCTTACCTAAAGAATCAGTGTTTCTCATTAGTATGACAGATCCATGGTATCGAGACATCATTTTGTACCTCTAGACCTTACGATACCAGCCTACTGCCTCCCGAGATGAACGCCGTCGTGTTCGCCACTAGGATAAAAATCACCTTATCTTGAATGATACCCTATACCTCCATGGTGTTGATTCTATCCTATGTCGTTGCCTTACACACGAAGAGGCTGAGATCGTCCTTAATGATTGCCATGATGGAGCTTGTGGTGGTCATCTTTCTGGGTTTGCTATTTCCCAGAAAATCCTGCGTGTTGGGTACTTCTGTCCTTCTATTTTCAAATATTGTATTGAAATGGTCAAGAAATTCCCACCTTGTCAAATGTTTACTTTCAAGAAACACACACATCCAGCTTCGCTCCATCCTATCATAGCAGTTGGACCTTTTGCAAAATGGGGCATAGACTTCATGCACTGTAGACCTACCTCAGCTAGGGGGCATGGCTACATCATTTTCGCGGTTGACTATTTTACAAAATGGGCTGAGGTAATGCCCAGATATGCCGAAGATGGTAAAACTGCTGCACTTTTCTTATTCAACCATATTATTGCAATATTTGAGATTCCTAGGGCCATCGTGACCGATCATGGATCACATTTCAAAAATAAAATGATGGCAGAGCTTAGCATCAAATTAGGGTTTCGACATGATAACTCTACACCCTACTATCCATAGGCCAATGGCTAGGTTGAAGCGATAAATAAAGCACTAAAAAAAATGCTTCAACGAATGGTAGGGCAGGCCAAGTCAAACTGGCATTTACATCTTTTCTCCACACTCTGGGCCTATAGAACTACTATTAAAACTTCCTCCAATTTTACACCTTTCCAATTAGTATACGGGTTGGAAGATACTCTCCCAATAATAAAATGTAAGATCCCTTCTTTAAAACTGGCTATCGAATTATTACCCAACACTACCATAGACGAGGAAAGATTCATGTACCTAAATAAACCTGATGAAACTCGATGTGATGCTACCTTAGCTAATGAGGCACACAAACTAAGAATGAAAATTCAATATGACAGGACTATCCAACCCCATTCCTTCGATGAAGGAGACTTGGTCTTGACCTACGACCAGAAGCATGACAAGTTGGGGGTAGGAAAATTTGAGTCTATCTGGCATGTACCCTACATTGTTAGCTGTGTTTTAGAGAAAGGAGCATATGGAGTGGTTGATTATGATAGGACACCACTGGGAGAGCCACGAAATGGGTTCTACCTCAAAAGATACTATGGATAGGTCATCTAGCGTAGGGTCTTTGTAAATATTATTTATAGTTTGCTGTGTGTCTTAGAATTTAAGAGGTGTGTCTTTTGTGTGATTTAGAATGTGTTTTTTTTATAAAACTATACTTATGCACATCTTTTGTCTCATGGACATATGACTTCCTTCATTGGTTTTGCTGATGGTGCTCATCGGTATATGCTTAACCTTGCATCTGCAGCTTCGATACTGTACTCTCCTACAAGTGAGCTAGTGAGTTCATGGGGTATTCTTTTAGGTCCCTCCACCAACAATCTAGCAGAGTATCAAGCTATGGTCGATTTGTTGATGGAAGCCCTAGCTAATTATGTAAGAGAAATTAGGGTTTACTTGGAGTCTGAGCTGGTTATCCAACAACTTAATCGAGTCTACACTATTCGTAATCCCCTGCTTCTTCGTACTTTCTGAAGAGTCAGGTTGTTAGAGAGGTTTTTTGAGCAAGTCACTTATCAACACATTCCAAAACATTTAAATGCAGTGGTAGATTCCTTAGCTAATTATGTTTTCGATTGGTATATTGCTCATACATGAAAGCCCATTTGAAACATAAATCAAAACATGTAAATTCATAAGTAGATGAACATCTCACACATCACATTTATCACACACACAACTGTAAATATGAAAGGCTGTCATATATATATAAAAACTGTAACATTGAGATACAAAAATGGGTTGAAGCATCCCTAGATTTAAGTGCCCTCAAAAGTTCAGGACCATAAAAAGTTCATAAATACATAGGGAAAAATATGAAGCTCCGAATATTTCATTAATACATATGCAAAAAGAAGATCGAAATAGACTAATCCTCCTGTTGTGCATCATAGCATGCAATGGGTTGGGCCACTCTGCGGAGTAGCCTAGAAAACCGTTTAGAAACACCCACAGTGTGGTGCTAATAACACCTAGGTACCATGTCTTTGGTTACATTAGGAATACCCACAGTCAAATGCTATAGGTTTTCCTCAACATCTCCAGATCCTCTTCAGCCTCGGAGCGATACACCATCATGTCTCTGGTGCCTACTTGCCTAACAATAGGCGACATCCCCACTAGACGGGAAGGTCCAATGTCTACACGAAAACACTTTTTGTTATCTCAATGTTATAAACCATAAAAATGAAATAAAATACAAAATTCCAAAAAACACAGTTTGGACGGTGTCTTTACTTACCACAATCATCCCACATCTCACCCTCGGGTAAAACCAACTCTGGATCATGATGGAAATTTTCCCCATCATAGGCATAATCCTCTATCATAAGCAACTGGTTTCTCAACCAGCGAAAGAATCCAGCCCCATAGCTAACTTTAGAAGCTCCATCGCCAAGGTGTGGCATAGCTATAACCCATGTTAACATCCTAGGATCTTCAGGCTCCAGCCTCGTGATAGTTACCGGTGGTCTCAAATGTGGAATCCGCTGTAACATGAATGACACCACCACTACCCCGTATCTAAATTGATTCAGTGTTCCCCTCCTACATTTGGTCAACTGCTTCTTCAGACATACTAGCATGCTCTCGCACTAGTTAAAAATGGTAGGCTTCATACAGTGCAGAGCGTATAGTATATGAGACTAAGTAGTAAGGTGGGTATATCTTTTTCCCACCACCTTACCAATAGTGTATACCACAGTCCTCAATGGGTGATTCACTATGGAGCGAATCTTTAGTTTCCCGGATTGAGCTTCTGTGCCCAATGCACAATGATGGTCTATTATGTCATCCAAGGAGCCTTCTCCTCCATGAGCCCCAGATAAGACTTCCTAACTTCCCCTCATGGATAGACCGGTCAAAAATTATATATCTTCTATCTCGATGGGAAAGATGTGGACACCTACAACAAAATATTCTTGATCAGGATCCCACATGCTAATGATATACTCCAGTAGCCGGATGTGTGCTTTCATACCAGGCACACGAAAGTACTTCAGCATACCACAGTTTCTTAAGGCTTCAATGGGAGGTGGATCGTTAGCAGCTTGTATATCAAAATTCTCATGCTCCCTTTCTTTCCAGATGACCATAATGCACCTACAACATACAAATTTCAAAATTAGAACACATGGCATGTATAAAAATAGAATAACATGTTTTGAAGCAAATCTTGATCATGAATTTGGTCTTTTTGGCATTCTAGGGTTTTATTTTTCTTCCTTAGGGCTGCAGTGGCCCCGCTATCTTTTACCGACAGAGCACTATCGATGCCTATGTCTTTAGCTCCCAGAGCACCGCCCACCTGTGCACCATGGACAAGGCACCTACGACGCGCTTTCCCCGGGTGGACAGAGCGCCATCGGGGACTTTTCCCGACGGCCAAAAAACCCTTAAAGAATAAAAATTAACCTATTTTATACCATTGTAATTGCTCAGTGAAGGTCGGTTTTGCTATTTATAATAAAAATTTAGAAATCTACATTCTACCTTGGCTTCAAAATCATGGTAAAAATGGTTTTTAGGGATGTGAGTTTAAACATGAAAGAAAAAAATTGATGCTTGTAGAGGATAGAAGGGAAAAGATTTCGTTACTTACCTCTTACACGATGAACGAAGAAGTAATGCAGTAGGAAGATCCTTGCCAAAACCACCAATGGAACTCTCACCAATCCAAACCAACTCTCCAAATCTCACAAATGGTAAAATTGAAATGGTAAATATTTATTACCCCACTTTCTATTTATAGATTATTTGATATTTTCAAAAATACATTCCAATTTATGTATTTTGAAATCCAAATTATTTAAGTGAAAGTGGGTTTTTATTTTTATTTTCTATACTTTTGGCAAAATGGTTTCTAATGGTATTTTTTGAGTTTTTTAGGGTTAATGCTAGTTTTTAGCTCCGATACAAGCCATTTTTGTCTTTTTCGGGCTTAGGGAAAAACTGAAAAAGTACTGAGCATCCTTATACACTTTTTACATGCTCGTTAAAATTCCAGTAGAAAGGTGTCGAGTCCACTTTTTCGCTTTTTCATACTCGTTAAAAATGGCTTATGAAAAAGGAACCTCATTTGGGAGTTATATTTAAGCCCTTTTTAGTCTCCTCAAAACACAAAAGATTGCCAAGCGAACTTGTTATGTCGCTGCTTGTAAAAGAATCTAAATGGTCGACTAGTCGGGGGTAGGTTATCTCTTTTTCGGACTGACTAGCCTTATCTACGAAAAAGGCCCTTTGGAGTCTTCTTAGTCATTTTATACTCTCTAATCATGAAACGACAGATGATTTTATTTGTGTCAAACTCATAAAACATACGATGTAAGACCCTATTTTGGGAACGAACCCCTCATTTCTCAGGTTCGTAAAAATATGAGAATGGACTCATCACTTGATGAGCTTCAAGGAGTGTTTGTTACCCTCTTTGGACTCATAAAAAATGAAAAGAGGCACTCACCTTTCGAGGTGGGGAAATTAAAGGAAACGGTAGTGGTTTTCATTTGTGTATATGGAAATACTCTACAGTCCACCTTTGAACATGGCACCTATTTACATTTGCATATCTGAACAGTTTGGGTTTTCAGTTTTTCCTCGAGTCGATCCATTTCTGTGAGTCACCTGACTCCTTTGAGTCATTTCAAAGGATTCTTCATTATATTTCTTGCATTACACCTGGATCTATTTTCATGGGTCAATACTGCTAAGTCATGTGTCGTGCCATCCAATTGTTCAAAGGTTACCTTTCTTAGAAAAATAATCCATCAATAACCTCACTTGTCCTCAAAATTCAGTCATGTCTGAGTCAGTCCTATTATTCCAAATCAACTTTTATTCTCAGTTTCGTGTCACTGATGTGGGAATTATTATGGCCCTCCTGTGATAGGGTCTATTCCTATTGACTTCATATCACTATCTAGGATTTAGACCTAGAAACCTAGGCAGTACCTTAGGCATGCATGCCTCAATGGTAGGTTACCTCACTTTCAACATGAGTTTACATAATTGGCTCTTGATTGGAAGGCCTCACCGAATGTTTGACTTCAAGTCCTTTATTCACATTCAATGATTTGTACTGGGATACCTTGGGAATCATTGACATCAATGGTGATTTCTCATGCACTTGTTAACAGTTGACATCAATGACTGGTAATCAAGTGGTTTCTACCATGTTTGACATCAAGACATTGTAATCACATGGTTAGATTCATATCATTCGGAGATTGGGATGAAGACCTTGAGTGATTAGGCTTTATCATCATCATTGCCTACGCTTAGGTTGTGTTTGGAGATCATTTAGAGTCATGAAACGGATCCACATTGTATGTTCGGTGGCTGTGTTCTATATCTAAAAGTGAGAGGCATAGATCTACTTTGTATATCTTGTAGCTATAACCTATCTCTTATAGTAGTCAATCATGGATCTACAATGTATTATTGGTAGCCATGACATAGTGATCATCATGGATCTCCAGTGTATTGGTATGCAGCTATGATTGGATAAGAGTTACTTATTGGTCTTTTATGAGTCTATCTCTCTTTGCCTCTGTGTCAGATAGAAAACTTGCAAAGCATTTCACCTATCACATTATTCTAGCTTCATACTTTCTAGGGCATTCTGTTGCACATGAAAATCTCACATTGCCTAGTCAGCCTTTAGATGACTTTCCTGTTTCCTGTCGGCCTCTCAAAAAGCCTGGTCTGGATCACTTTGGCCATTTTTTGTCTTGACCTAGAAGGTACTCCAAGCTTTGCATAATAGAGAAACGATGTACTGCGCTATGAACGAACTGAGTCCTCTCTCCCCCTTCCCTGTGGCTAGAATCCCCTATTTAAGCATTTAGCGGGAGGGATAAGTAACCGATTCGATTCCATCATCTCTGAAACGTTTCAACTAACTCCACGCACATGTTGACTCACAACACGTTGCAATGACCGTTATGCACATATGTTGCACCATACCATAGCGTCACATGTAACGTAACCGTTTGATGTCACCACTAACTTCGCGATGTCGTAGTAAGTGCGATAAGTATGTCGTAGCTATGTCTATCACAACTAAGTCTGTTGTAGCTAAGTCTATCATAGCAAGTGATAATTCTATCACAGCAAGTGATAAGTCTGTTGCAGCTAAGTCTGTCACAGTAAGTGATAAGTCTGTCGCAGCTAAGTCTGTCACAGCAGTGTGATAAGTCTGTCGCAGCAAAGTCTGTCACAGCAAGTGATAAGTCTGTCGCAACAAAGTTTGTCACAGCAAGTGTGATATGTCACCACTATGTTTAGCATATGTGTGGAACATACATGTGTTATGTTCTTTGAAAGATAGATTAATAACTATTGTACAATATTGAATCAGTGTAAATTAAAGACGAATAATCCTCCGGATCAAATACCCATGTGAATGACATAAACGATGGGATCTCAACCACTAGTGGTGCATTAAAGGCTCATGAACTCTCCATTATCTCCAAGAATTTGAATTTTGGCTCTTTAGACACTTGATTTCCTTAAATGGCCTCCTTTGTGTACCTTGGAGCTAGATAATGGATTGTTGGGTTCACATTGGGATCTTGTTATTTCTTGGCCACCTCTTGTACTATAAAAGAAAGTTATGGGCATTCTTATTAAAAGATTAAATCAGAGTAAGGTTATGCTACTAGATTGTGCTTGAGCTCCTTTATAATTCACCTTTTCCCTCTTTTTTGGCATTCACCAATATCCCTTTTCATCTTCCTCCAAGAGGAAAGTGTTCTTCTAATTTTTTCTTCAATCCATTTGACATCTAGCATGGACTAAATACCTCCCTTAGAGGGTTTGTTTTCATCCCTTTGGAGCTCACACCTGAAAGGTGTTGTACATGCTTGACCATTAGGTAATACAAAAATGGTTTGGAACCTATTGGTTGTTGGAGTTTGCATTCTTACTTGATTTTCTATATTTTTAATTTTATTTTCATTTCCTTTGTGTTTTTTTATTTCCACTAACAACCACTTGAATCATTCAATGACCGCCAAGGGGAACCTAGCACCGAGGAATTCCTGCAGCCTACAAGACCTTTCCCCTCACCAAGTGGGACAGATTCACTCTTGTACAATATTTTTCACAAAAATATTTATTGCATAACATTGCTTTGATTTCTTCCCTTAATAAGCATTCCCATGGACTTCTTTTATAGGTCAACATGTGGCCAAGAAATAGCAACATCCCAATATGAACCCAACGATCGATGATCTAGCTCCAAGGTACACAAAGGAGGCCATTTAAGGAAATGAAGTGTGTGAAGAGACAAAATTATAATTTTTAGAGGTAATGGATCTTTCTTGAGTCTTTAATGTGCCGCTGGTGGGTGTGATCCCACCATTTCTGTTAGTCGCATGAGTGTCGAAGGAATATTTGTGCTATGGAGCAATTGTTTTATTGATAACATGCACTGTAGCATGTATTACCAGCTATGAAGCCACAGAGGTGTACCTTCTAACTTTTTCCTGTGCACTTATGGAATCATGTTGCTTCTTGGATCCATGGAGGAAGTCTTTGGTTGGATGCATGCTATATGTTGATAATGCTTTACCATGAAAATTGAAAAAATTTCACATGCGTGTGATATTTCCATTATAACACCATCCCATAGTTGAAAAAATTGCTTTTATACCACTTTGTAATGTACCCAGTCACATTAACCATTGAAACCACGAGTACTCAAATTACATATATGAATTTATCATTTATACTCAATTTTGTTTTTCTTTAATTCATTTAATTATACAATGAAACTAAATTTACATGATCACCCAAATACACATATTCAATTGCTAAATATTGTTGAATGTACAACATCATGAGTCATTCTATGGACTTGTGTTGTATGGAGCCCTATCTTTATCCTCATGTGTTAATGTGGTGATGCTTGTACTGTAAAGTCTTGTGTTGTATCAAAGATTGTTGTCTTGTGTTGTATCAAAGATTGTAGTCTTGTGTTGTATCAAGTCATGATCCTAATGTAGTCATCTAAATAATGGGTACACATCAAGGTGGATTGATAGGTTGAGGCATAATACTTTATGTTTTAAAGTGGTGGTACTATGTGATTTATTAGTAACCATGGTCATTGATTGCTATAAGTCCGCTTTAGAGATTAGATACCTCTAGAGTGATTTACTTTAGCATATGAAAATATGGTCCGAGGTAATATGATATGATCATAAGTATGTGACAATTACTCCGAGTATGATATGTGTTTATATATAATTAAGTGTATACACATGTGGACCATGCAGTAAATGCTAAATTATAAAGAGATAAGCACAGAGATAGAATGAATTTGAATTGCTTAGGGATACCTCAATTGAACTTGAGTTGATAAGGCTTTAGTTAAATCCTAAGTTGTAAAGGGATCCATGCAAAAATTAATAATAATAAATTGAGTATTTTGCATGGATGACACTAAATTTGAAGCACCGTGACACTAAAGTTAGGCTCCTAATTTAGTGGTCATACATTTAGTGAAAGATTTAGTTCAGTTCAAAGTCAGTTAACATTCTTTTAAAGCTAATATTGGAAGGTATGGTGCATGTCTTGTGGATGATGAAGAATCCAAGGGCTTGACTTGGAAACATGTAATGTCCCCAGTACTTTCATCAAAATTGAACCCATTAAATATTATTTTCATGGGAGTTTTTTTGACTTGTTATTATAGTGTTGGGTACTTTGAAAGTTCATTATAGTTGTTTTATTTGATCTCTTCTCTATAGCTGGGTTGTTTGTTCTTATCGATCAATCTGCTTATTGTGTTGTAAACATTTTTTTTTGCAAGTCTATCTATCATACTCAAAGAATTGATGGGGTTTAATCCTATGTATTTAGAGCTCTTTCCCAGGGTATATCTTGTGTCACATGGATGAATGATTTGTGTGGTTTATTTTTTATTGAGATTCATATGTTAAGTGGTTGATTGATAAAATTTTTAAAGTTTAAGTATCTCTAAATTTGCTCAAACATTGAAGTTAGTATCAGAGCATAGGGAGTGAAGGACCTTAGTTTTGTGCAACAAACTAAGGTCTACATGATCTTGAATGGTTGAGAAAAATCTTGGATCCATGGCATCGATCTCTATTCGACTGAAATACCACCTTGAGCATACTTCCAACTTTAACACATGGAAGGAAAGAGTGTTGAAAATTCTTGAGGTGCATGACCTAGATACTTTCTTGACCTTAGTGGTAGAGGATCCTACCTCCAATGCAGCATGAGTCAAGTTTAATAAGAATCAAGAAAAGGCTAAGTGGATCATATATGACTTGGTTAAGGAAATTCTCATGTTCATGATCACTCAGTTGAAGACCACAAAGAAGTATTTTGACACACTTATGTACCTATAAGAGAAGTGTTAGCATTGATTTTGTGCTAAATAGCTGGGAGGGTTCGATCTAAAAGAGAAGAAACAAGGTCTACCAAATTTTTATGTCACACAACCTTGGAGAATTTTGATGAGTTTCTGTAGGCAATGAGGCTTGAGAGAATGGATTCGAGAGTTTTGGTGAAAGCAGGAACAAACCAGATCGTAAGTGCCATGTCCTGTCAGATGAAGGGAAGCACGAGATCCTTAGTCATAAACAATCCCCCTATGTTGAGAATGAGATAAAAAAGACAAAATTTAGATCAGAGGAGTGATGTGGGAAGGATCACATTTCGATGGAGATCGATGGAGGGGGGCTATTTCGCAAATTTGAAGTGCATGATGAAAATGGGCGTTTCAAATTTGTGGAATCAATTAAGCACCAACATGTTTTGACAACTAGGATTGAGAGTGGCATAGGTCAACGGCTGACGTAAATTCTGTTGATCTAAAGTGCTCATGGAAGACAATGTTTCAAATATGTGAAATGGGTTAAAAGGACGGCCTTTTCGATGTTGGGGATTGAGACGAAGAAATATCCACGGTGAGGGACGATTACGCTGGCCGTATGTGCACAGAAGGAATAACGATTAATATTGGCGAAATTTGGTAGGTACCTCCAACTTGGACGATAGAGATGTAAGGTGGTTTTGATCGATGGATGATATCGAATCCCATGGATTTGAAGTGCATGAAGGGTTATATAGAGGAAATAGGACAATGTGAGTTACTAGTGATCAATATTAAAAGGTCCCAGATGTACGACTCATGCTCCATTTGAATGGAAAGATGCATGGTCAGATAAGGGGAATAAAATAGTATAAAATCCAACACGTGGATTTAGACCATTTTGTTTTTCTGGAGCATCGAAAAGTGAGGTTTCGAATTGTACAAAAAGCGTTATCGTGGACAAAACTCCAAACCAAGCCGTCAACTAACCTGGTACATCTTTTTCTTTGCTAAGTTAATTTTAAATGGCCAAAGTAGAGGATTTAGAGGTTCAGATTCTTGAGCACAATAATTCTGAAGAAGCTCTAGAGGATAAATACTCTGATATTTTCGACACTATACTACTGAACGTCAGTGTGGAAGCCGCGAAGAGCAAATTAAAAACCCTCCAGGAGCTGGGAATTGACACTCACGGGGTGTTCAGTTCTTATTTATTTTATTTCTCTGTTGAACAAACCGCTAATTTCCTAGAGTTTGTCGAATGGTGTGAAAATAACTACTCTCCTTACGAGGGATTAGTAATGGATGTGTCTAGGTCTAGGATTTCATGTCCCATCATCTCCCTTGCCATTCGAGATACTCTGCTAATCCCCTCTGATTTTGTCTAGACGTATAAATAATACAAATAAGAAAACATACTCCAATTTTTCTGAGAGTCTTCAGTCGAGCAAAAAGATGCCTTCTTAAAAAAATGCTCGAAACCAGAAAGTTCGTTGTTAAATCATCATTGTCCCATTGATTTCGACCTATTGAATGAAGAAACATAGTATTTAATAACCATGACAAGTCAATTATTAGGTATGGATATGAACAAATGCATCATAAAACCTTTGTTGAGTCTGATATTCACCCTTAGCACTGGTAAATTAGGTTTTGAACCATTGATTCAATCCTTATCATCCGCATGTCTTAATTTTATGAGTTTTTAGCCGGAAACATCTGTTCCCAGCTGATTAACTTCCACCAGACGATAACCTTCATGTTTTAGTATCTTCTGATAAGGATGTTTTTGAGCTTCAATGAAAATAAACTATAACTCCCAGAAATTGCTATAACAGAATAAATGTGTAAATATTATTGAAAATTTATGAATCTTCTCATGGCACCAGTGTATGAGGTCTTTTTCCAAGAGAGGTTACCCAAGGTCCTACCAGAGATGAAAAATTTGTTGTAGTTATCCCTTGAAAGAAGAGTGGGAGACTGGTTTCTTTTTTAATATAGTACTATGATTAGGGTATATGGATTTACTCATCATCCCTATGTCTTGCCGATGCTTTTAACATTGAGGGTGTTTGCATTAGAATTGATCAGATAAAGGATAATAGATGAAGATGAACATTTCTCGAGCTTTAAGAAACACCCAGAAGTAAAATTTCCATGGACAGTTGGTCCTCTTACCATTAAAAATAAATCAGCCCTACCAATGATTGAAAACTGGCTCAGGGAAATGGGGTTTTCAATGGAACCTGCAGTTAATTATGACCCTCACCATATCATCTTTGATAGGAGGCAAGCCAATAAAATAATCCATTCGAGCATTATGAAGGGGCAGGGCTGTTAGAAGCAACAAATTGGATGGAATATCCCAGAGATGTTGGATATGATGAAGATATGTGAGAAAATTCAATTTCCTCTGCACCAGGAAATAATTCCCCTCAGCAGGATCTCTCTAGTATTATTGCTATAGCCACACATGTCACTCCTTTAGCTAGTTTGTCTGGAAAAGTGAATAAGAGAGATTTCCTAGAAGCCATGGATGTAGATGAGGAGGACACTGCCGGAACGCCCAAGAAACTAAAGACTAAAAGTACATGAAAGCATGTACAGATTGCAAAGGTTAAAGGCAGAAGGAAAACAATGAAAGTGAAAGGCCCAACTTTTGAAGTTTGGGAGTATACGTTTGATAGTGTCCCTGAAGGAGCTATAAATAAGTACAAGTCTAAAATTGAATTACTGGACAATTATAAAGATGGGGGTGAAAATTCTTTTGATGGAAAATTAAAGTTGTATGATGAAGTGAGAAAGTTTCCTGGCTAGGATACCTCCCTGGTGACTGTCAGGGATTAAGCTAGAGGCACATTGAACTTGGTTGTAACTACAGGAAATAAAGTGGCCGAATTGAGGGTGGATCCAAAAAAGGTTCCTAAAAATGATGCAATCCACTTACACAGAGAAATTGGTGACATCATTTATATCGATCTGTTACAGGCCACACTGTAGTGTTCTAAGTTACAATTTGGCAAGAAAAGGGTTGAAGACTTGCTCCGAAAGGAGAAGGTGGAGAATAAGGCTCACCAAGATCAAATTGAGAAGCTTTAGGTAGATTTATTGGTAGCTGAAAACCAGGCTGATAAAGGTGTTGCTACACAGAAATCGCTAAAGGAAAAAAAATAATGCAATTCAATTGTTAAAAAATGAAGTTGGATATCCCAGCTACCCGGCTCATACAGACCTTTGAGCTGACAAAAATCAAGAAAGAAAAGGAAGCCTTGAATACATAACTCATCAATTGCAATTCCATATTGCTTAAATATGAAGAAAAAGACAAGCAATGGGAGGGAGAGACAGAACTTTGGGCTGAAAAGGAAAAGGCCTTTGAAACAAAGCAGGCAGAATTGGAAAAATAATTGAAAGAGTTGAAGGAAAATGATCAAGAACAACTAGTTTCAATGATTCCATCCTATGAAACATCTAGTGCATACTCTCTTTCTCAAGCCATGTCTTAGGTGAGTCTTAAGGCTCTAGAAATCATTGGTTTGAAGAAACCGAATAGGGACTTGGTAGACATGGATGAAAACAAAGAAAAAGCGAGAAAGATGTTGGAAGAAAAATGTAAAGAGTTGGTAGAAAAGAACAACAAATTGAAAAAAAAAGGTTTAAGGCTAAGAATCCCTACAAGGGGAAACACATCTTATCTGGGATTTGATGATAACAAAGGCAACCAAGCTTTGTCCCTACTTGGATTTTATTCGGGATATATACGTTACTACACAGGCAGCTAGAAAAAATGTTCAAACGGAAAAAACAGACTTGAACAAAAGGAACATGGACACAACCAATAATGCAATCAGTTTCCTAAACAATTTGACTGAAGAAGACATCAGACAAACAAATGTCCAGGATAGAGTTTTGGTCATCACATGGGCAAGGAAAGTGGTAAATAAACATCGTCATTTAGAAACAGTTGAAGCAAAGGTGAATTCTATGCACAATCATGTTAAAGAATTCATTCTACTTTGAATTCAGAGCTATATTCACCAAATTCCCAGCATTTTCTTACTCGAAAAACATGGAACTTAGTGTATTGGCTAAAAATATGACTAGTTTGGAAATGCCAACTGCTAATCAATGGAAGACAATTGAAAATTATGGAAAGAATAAATACAAGCTGTGTTAGTGAATACATGCCTAAGCTATGATGAGGATCAAAGATACAGGTGTAGGACAATCAAGCGAGCCTGGATTCTGAAGACACATTGCTGCTCTGAGTCCAGCATGTGTGTTACCCCCATCATTTTCTATTTTCTATAAATCATGGTAAATACGCCATGCTGTAGTTTGTTAGGAGTTTGTTTTTGAATGTGTAGCTGATTTTGGCCCTATTTTGAGGTTGGTCTCGGGGGCCCAAGACACTATAAGTATACCCTCAGGAGAGGCAGAAAGGGTTGGAACCTGTAATACATTTGCGTTTATGTAATTTTGATTTGTTTTAATAAAAGTTGTAGAGCCTGATGTTGGTTTTTGGATGCAATAATTCATGTATATTTCCCAGTTATAGTCTGTGATTTCTTTTCTTGATGTGCATGTTTTCCTGTTAATATCTCCATTACGTTTTTCTTTCATATCTGAGATAAGTGTGTGATAGTTTCAAAATTCATACTTTGCTATGCTCTGTCTATCGTCTCTGATATTCACAAATTATTTCTACCAAAGTTTACGTAGAATTCATCTAACTGGTGCTCTGCATTAATGGGATGTCATCTTTATTCCTTTTCCACCAGACCAAAAATATATTGACAGTAACCAAAGTAATACCTTTCTTTTGTAGACATTCACCATGCAAATCGCTCTATGTCTTTTGATAATTGTGACTCCATATCCCAATCGTACTTGCTCTATTTTCAACCTTGAAATCAACTTGAATTTTTTTAATCTTTAAATCTGGCCTTGATAAATGCTATTGTGAGAGATCCCTCTCTGGAAAGGAAGAAGCCATCTTGCCTTTCCTAAAGTGGTTTTGCTATTACCTTGGGGTCCGCCTTCCACAACCTTGGGTGCAATTCTAAGTACTAACAAACTGGCGCTGTTGCCAGGGACAAAAGTGAAAATCATTCCTGGGATAAACGACAAAGACTTTAAGAAGAAAGGGTTTCTATGTGAAAATATAAGCTCCTACTATTGAATAAGGTTGTACATTTTCCCTGGTGACTCTACATTAGTTCTGAGCTATTTACAAAAGACATCCTGGCTTCCAAACGACCGCATACAAGGGGTAATCCTAACACTGAAATATTGTAAAGTGTGGATTACCCTAATAAATTTCTTAGAAATAAGGTTAAGGACCAATTAGGTATTCCTCAGTTTGGAAATTCATCTACTCCAGAATTCCATAGCATTCAAGATTCTGTGGGGGAAACTACCTTTGAAAGATCCCTATTGAAGTCTAAATCAGAGTCTGACTTGAATAATGTTGAAGTGAATCCTAATAGGTTAGAGTCATATCTGCTGGACTCTCTTTGGTAGAACCTTCAAAGCTCTAGGAGCTCTGGTGCAAGAAACCCTGCTTTTCAAAACTTTCATCGTTGTACCCCTCCAGTGGTTAAAAAACCGCTAGCCTTCCAAGTTCCTACCGCTGTCTCAAATCTACCTAGGCCGATGGCTTCCATATTTTCCCCACTGGTTTTACCTCTCGTGTTGCATGACCTTCCTTAAGGCTATGCCCAGAAAATCCCATTTTATGATGGAGAGGGAAATTTCATAGAGAGACATCATGTCAATAGATTCGATGATTTATGGACCTGGAGTTGATAGATGATGACAATGTCAAAATGAGGTTGTTTGTTTTGAGCCTGTATGGAGAGGTGAAGAAATGGTTCAAATATTTTCCTACTGGGTCCATTCATACGTTTGCTTCTTTCCAAACTGCATTTCTGGAAACATGGGATGATAAGAGAATCCCCCTATAAGTGTTGTCTCAGTATAATGTCCTGAAGAAGGGAGATTGTGAGTCCGTTCATGAATTTTCTAGTATATTTATGAGGGTATATGATTCTATCCCTGCTTATATCAAACCACTAGTAGGTGCTGCAAAACTCCACTGCGTTGATGCTTTTGACAGTGAATTCTCTTTGCTATTGAGAGAGAGAAAGTATTTAAATATTCCTACCATTTTTCAATATTCCTTAGAAGTGGAAGCTAACATGATGGTGAGTGGGAAGATCAAGCAGAAGATGGAGACAAGGAAAACTAGAGAATATGGGCCTTCTACTTCTAATGCTTCTTCTAATGATGTGAAGTTTGAAATGATGTTGAAGACAATAGAGAAGCTGGTGGATAAACAAGTTGTAGATAATAGATCACTGAATAGGGAGAAAAATGTGACCCAAATTAGGAACCCAAATTTTAGAATACCTAACCCCCCTCAACCCCCATAGATTAGATAGAGGGACATAAGGAATCCCAGAAACCTGAACGACCAGCAAATACAACCAACTTTCCTTGGAAACTATGTTGATGGTGAAGGTGAAGAGGAACCGGCTGAATACCAAATCCATCATTTCAATGATCTAGAATCTGATATATACCTCACATAGGCAAATCATAACTTGTATGCCTAGGACAAGGATCAGAAAGATTTTGAGGAAGAATCAGAACAATACCAGAGGGGGTATCTGCATGTTATAGATGAAGTGCAAAGGAAAATTCAATTGAGGAGTAGAGACACCATTATCAATAAAGGAAGGCTCAATTCAAATCATCCTTCTGGTAGTCAACAAAATACCGATAAGAATAAAGAAAAAAGAGAAAATTGTACGTAAAGAGCCTGTGAATAAAGTTGAAAAGAAAAAGGCAGTTAGGTCGCCTGCACCGGTAGATGCGGAAAAGACTATATCCACTTTCAACCTACATACATATCTCTCAAAGGTAAAAATCTCCATTCCCTTTAATGAGTTGCTAAGGAATAGAGAATACAGAGATAAGATAACATGAATGGTTAGGAATCAGGGAGAGTTTTAGCCTGACATCTTAGAAGTGAATGATGACGCTGCTACTATTAGAATTGGGTCCAAACTTGAAAATGGAGATGAGGAGGAGGTTCCCCCTTTTTAACTGAGCCTAAATGTGCACGATATGGTTGTGCACAATGCTATGTTGGATTCAGGCGCATCCCCTAATATGATGCCAAAGGGGGTAGTAGAGAGTCTGGGGTTAGAAGTTACTCGACCCATGCCTCATATTGATTAAAGGCATGTTAGTAACTTTGACATAAATTCCCTCTAAAACTATAATAATGGATGTTGTCGCAGCAGATATTCCTCCGAATTTTGGTGTGTTACTATCCAGATCCTGGACTTCCAAATTAAAAGAGAGTTTGCAAATGGACATGTCCTATACTACTATTCCTATGGATGGAGGGAGTAAAAGGTTGTACAATGAGAAAATATCCCCATATGTAGTTAGAAGCCAAGACAAACCAGATGACCATGCTATATATGCTGTTGATACTGACTTGGGATCTTCTATTTTATTTAATGATGTGTCTCACTGCCACCTTGAAATTTCGGCTCCTATGGAAGTGAATGGAGGAGAATCTACAAGAAGGAAAGATGCTTTAGAGAAGAAGCAGAAGGAAGAATGTCTATGGACCATGTACTTCGATGGATCAGTGGCTAAAGTTGGTGCTGGTGCATGTGTGTATATTATTTCCCCCATCAAGGACTTTGAAAGTATATCTTATAAGTTAACCTTTGAATGTACTAACAATGTGGCAGAGTATGAAGTTTTATTGTTAGGGTTGCATGCTTTGAAATATATGGGATCCAAAAGGATACAAGTCATAGGGGACACATAACTGGTAATAAACTAGGAAAATGACAGCTATCAGATTGAGCATCCCAAAATGAGGGCCTATATAAATGAAGTGTGGGATATGTTCGGTAACTATTTTACTAAGCATACAATCAGACTAGTCCCAAGATATGAAAATACAGCAGCTGATTCCTTGGCTGTCACTACCAGAAATTCAAACCTCCCACTGCTAGAAAAAGAGAGTATAAGTTTGACATTAGAAACAGGCCCTCTATACGTGATAACTCAAAATACTGGCAGGTATTCGAGGATGACATGTAGATAAATATATTTTTGGAGTCATTGAATGAGTTTTCAAATACCCATATAGATAATGAAAATGGCAATATTGATAATTTTCAAGATGATGAAGGTAGGGAAGAAGGGATTGCCAAAAGCATGAAATACAAAGATTCCCTCGGAGGGAAAGATATAGTGCAATTGAAAGGTAATCATATTCCCAGAGGCCTCATCTCTTTGGAGAATTTTTTTGACCAAAATGATGTCGTTAAGGACCCAAAGATGAAGCTTGTGGACGATTCCCTTGAAGATAAAAATATAGGGACCGAAGATCACCCAAAGATCATAAAACTATCGAATAATTTTCCTTCAAAAGAGAAGGAAGATTACATCAATTTGATGAAGAGGTATATAGACATCTTTGCATGGAGCTATGAAGATCTTAAAAAATATGACACCTCCATCATACAACATACAATCCCTATAAATCCTGGTGAAAATCCTTTTAAACAGAAATTGAGAAGAGTTAATCCAAAGTTGTTTCTCGTCATCAAGAAAGAGATCATAAAATTGTTCAATGCCAAGATCATTGTAACTCTGAGGTTTTCCAAGTGGGTTGTGAATGTTGTACCTGTTAGAAAGAAAAATGGTGAAATCCATATTTGTATAGATTTCAGGAATCTCAACAGAGTTTCCCTGAAATATAACTACCCTTTTCCCAAGATGGAACACATTTTGCAGACAGTGGAAGGGTCTGAAAGTATTTCCACCATGGATGGTTTTTCAAAGTACAATCAGATAAAGGTGTTGTTTGAAGATCAAGAGAAGACTTCCTTCACTACACCATGGGGTAGTTTTATGTATGCTAAGATCCCCTTTGGTCTATTGAACATAGGGGCCACTTTCTAGCACGCCATGGATATAGAATGTGCAGAAGAAAAAGACAAATTTGTGGTGGTCTATATGGATTATATTACTGTATACTCTAGGTATGATAGAGAACATATCAAGCATTTGGAAAGGGTTTTACTGAAATGTAAAAAATATGGAATATCATTAAACCCTCGCAAATCAAACTTTGGGTTAGAAGGAGGAAAATTGTTGGGACACATCATCTCGAAGGACGGTATAAAGATCGATCCAGAGAGGATCAAGGCCATCCAGAAGGTTGAAGAGCTGAGGAGAAAAAAGGAAGTGCAATATTTCATTGGGAAGGTAAATTTTCTAACCAGGTTCATCCCCATTTTGCTGAAATACTAATGAATATTACCAACATGCTGAAAAAGGACCATGAGATTAAATGGAAACTAGATGCAAGGACAACTTTCACGGATATAAAATGAGCCCTCATAGAAGCCCCTATTCTGGTAAGTCCAGATTTCAGCAAATACATTTTAATCTTTTCTTATGCATCTAATCACACTATTGCTAGAGTGTTGTTATAGAAGAATGATCAAAACACCAAGCAACCTATAGCATTTTTCAGCAAAGTATTAAGAGACAGGGAGTTGAAGTGTGACATAATGGAAAAGCAAGCACACGCCCTAATCAAATCACTGGAATATTTTAGATTCTATGTTCTTCATTCCGATATTGTTGCTTATGTTCCTAGAAGTGTGGTGAAAGGTATCCTCACACATCCCGATCTAGAAGGGAAAAGAGAAAAATGGGTTGTTGTGTTATTAGAATATGAAATTGAGATCAAACCCACCAAGCTGGTTAAGGGTCAGGGACTAGAAAAAATGATGACAAATTCCAATTTTGATTCCTTGCAACTCAATTTCTTGAACAGTCATTCGAACCAGCTAGACACCAAGGTACATGTAATGCCAAATTTCTCCACACCCCATGGTATTCTGACATTGTATATGTGCTAGGCCCTTGCAGGGTTGAGAAAAGCCAAGGAAAGCTCAATAAAGTTAAAGTCTTCCAAGTTTTGTATTCTGAGTAAATATATGCATTGGAAGGATCCGAGAGGTGTTCTATTAAATTTTCTTCTAGAGGATGAAGCCCGACAAACTATAGAAGAATTTCAAAAGGGATGTTGCGGGTTCATCATTCTTGGAAAGTTACATCAAACAGAATTTTGAGAGCTACTTGCTATCGGCCCTCATTATTTTCTGATGTTTATAAAGAATCACCAAGTGCCACCAATGCCAGGTTTTTGAGGGTAAGATGAAACTTATCCTACTTCCTCTTAACCCCATATCTGTAGAAGCACCTTTTCAGCAGTGGGGGCTAAAATTTATTGGGGAAATAAATCCAAACTATTCTAGACATCATAGATGGATTTTTATAGCTACAGACTACTTTACAAAATGGATTGAGACGACACCTACCAGAAGGTCTATCAATGAGGTGATTATGGGTTTTCTGGAAGAAAACATTTTGGATCGGTTTGGATGCCCTGGGATAATAGTGACATACAATGCAACAGATTTCAAATCTAAGAAGATGATTAACTTCTGCCATAAGTATCATATCAGCCTCAACCATTCTACCTCCTATTACCCACAAGGAAATGGGCTAGCAAAATCTTCAAACAAAATCTCGGTAAGGATTATTAATAATTGGAGGAAAACAAGAGATCCTGGCACACAAAGATGAAATATTCTTTATGGACTAAAATGATCAGCACAAAAAGGGCGATCGGGATGTCACCATTCCAATTGGTATATGGGGCTAAAGTAGTCTTTCCAACATATTTAGGAGTGCTAGTAATGAGGTTGTTGTAGGAAATACAAATTGAGCCAAATAATGTGTAGAGAAGGATCAATGAAATCATAGAATTGAATGAGTTGAGAGATAAGGACTATGATATAGTGTAGATACACCAAGAGAAAATGAAGAATACCTTCGATAGGAGGGTTAAAGAGGAGAAGTTATTGATTAATGACTTGGTCCTGAAATGGGATGCACCCCATGAAGAAAAAGGGAATCACAGGAAGTTTGATCACCTTTGGGTGGGTCCTTACATCATTGTGCCACACAGAGGATAAAATGCCTTCATTCTGTAGTATCAGGATGGGTCTCTGCTGGAAAAAGGTCCAGTGAATGGAAGGTTTCTCTAGCATTACTTGATCTAAAAGGAAGAGGTAAACACCTGTGCCACAGTTGTATATATCTCTTTATTTTCAACAAAAAAAATGGTGACCCCATAATATTTGAAGCCTGAGGATAAGGCCATAAGACCTAGAAGGGCAGCCATGTTCCCCTTTTATTTGTTTTTTGTTTACATACGGAACACCAATAAAATATTTTTGAAGTCTGAAGTATAGAGGGACGCCCGAAGGATTCGACACCTGGTCTGCGGGTTCTTTGCTACCTCATAAGGAGGGTAGAATCCCTAGATGGAGTCACTTGTTAGCACTAATTTTGTGCTAAATAGCTGGGATGGGTTGGATCTAAAAGAGAAGAAACAAGGTCTACCAAATTTTTATGTCACAGGACCTTGGAGAATTTTGATGAGTTTCTACAAGAAATGAAAGGCTAAAGAGAATGAATTTGAGAGTTTTGGTGAAAGCAGGAACAAGCCAGCCTACAAGTGCCATGACTCATTGGATGAAGGGAAGTGTGAGATCCAGAATCATAAAGAATCCCCCTATGTTGAACATGTGGGAAAAAAGAGAAAATTTAGATAAGCAGAGTGATGTGGGAAGGAACGTATTTCGACGATGGCGATCAACGGACAAGTTATATCGACAGAGGGGGGCTATTTTGAAAATATGAAGTGCATGATGAGAAAGAGCGTTTCAAATTTGTGGAATCAATTAAGCAGCAACAGGTTTTGATGGCTAAGATTGAGATTGGATTAGATCAACGACGGAGGTAAATTCCGCTAATCTAAAGCACTCATGGAAGACAACATTTGAAATCTGTAGAATGGGTTGAAAGGAGGGCCTGTTCAATGATGGGGATTGAGATGGAGAAACATCTAGGGTGAGGGATGATTCTGCTAGTCGTACATGCATGAAAGGAATCATGGTTAAAATTGGTGAAATTTGGTAGGTCCCTCCAACTTGGATGCCAGAGATGTAAGGTGGTTTTGATCGATGGATGAGATCGAATCCCACATATTTGAAGTGCACGAAAGGTTATATAGAGGAAACGAGATAGTGAGAGTTACCAGTGATCAAGGTTAAAAGTCTCAGATTAAAAGGCCCCATATCTAGGACTCATGCTCCATTTGACTGGAAAGATACATGGTCAGATAAGGGGAGTAAAATAGTATAAAAGCAAGCACGTGGATTTAGACCATTTGTTTTCTTGGAGCATCGGAAAGTGAGGTTTCGAACTGTGCAGAAAGCACCACTATGGAAAAAACTCCAAACCAAGCCGTCAACTAACCCTGTACATCTTTTTCTTTGTTAAGTTAGTTTTTCATGGTTGAAGTAGAGGACTTAGAGGTTCAGATTCTTGAGCAACATAATGCTAAAGATGCCGTAGAGGATAAAGACTCTGATATTTTTGACACTATCCTACTGAACGACAGTGTGCAAGCCATGAAGAGAAAACTGAAAACCCTTTAGGAGCAGGGAATTGACACTCATGGGATATTCAGTTCTTATTTCTTTTATTTATCTATTGAAAGAACCCCTAATTGCCCAGATTTCATCAAATGGTGCACAAAAAACTAATCTCCTTCCGAGGGCATAGTAATGGATGCGTCTAGGTCTAAGATTTTGTGTCCCATCAATTCCCTTTCCATTCGATATACTCTGCTAATCCCCTCTAATATTGCCTAGATGTCTAAAGAATACAAAGAAGAAAACATACTCCAATTTTTCTGAGACTCTTTAGCCGAGAAAAAAGAGGCCTCCTTCAAAACCTGCTCAAAACCAGAAAGTCCGTTGTTAAATCATCCTTTAACCATTGATTTAGACCTATTCAGTGAAGAAACACAATCTTTAATAGCTCTGGAGAGTCCATTTTTAGGTATGGATAGGAACAAATTCATCACAGAACCTTTTTTGAGTTTAATATTCACCCTTAGCACCGATCAAGTAGGGTCCGAACCATTGAGTCAGTCCTTTCTGTTCGCCTATCTTAAATTTGATGAGTTTTTAGTCGAAAACATCCGTTCCCATCTAATTAGCTTCCACCAGGAGAGAACCTTCAGGTTTCAGTCTTTTTTGTTAAGGATGTTTTTGAGCTTCAATGAAAATAACCTACAACTCCTAGAAATGGCTATAACAGAAGAAATGTGTAAAGATTATTGAAAGTTTATAAATCTTCTCATGGCAACGGTGTATGATGTCCTTTTCCAAGAGAGGCTACTCAGGGTCCTACCAGAGATGAAAAATTTGTTGCAGTTATCCCATGAAAGAAGAGTGGGAGACTGGTTCCTTTTTAAATATAGAACTATGATTAGGGTATATAGATTTACTCATTAGCCCTATGTACTGCCGACATTTTTAACATTGAGGGTGTTTGCATTAGAATTGATCAGACAAAGGCTGACAGTTGAAGAGGAAAATTTTGTGAGATTTAAGAAACCCTCAGAAGTAAAATTTCCATAAATTGTTAGTCCTCTTACCATTAAAAATAAATCATCCCTACCGATCATTGAAAAATTTCTTAGGGAAATGGTGTTTTCAATGGAAGCTGCAGTTAATTATGACCCTCACCATATCATCTTTGACAGGAGGAAAGCCAATAAAAATAATCCATTCAATCATTCTGAAGTGGTAGGGCTGTTAGAAGCAACAAATTGGATGGAATATCCCAGAGATGTTGGAAATGATGAAAATATGAGAGAAAATTCAATTTCCTTTGCACCAGGAAATAATTCCGCTCAGCAGGATCTCTCTAGTATTGTTGCTGCAACCACACATGTTACTCCTTTAGCTAGTTTATCTGGAAAAGTGAATAAGAGAGATTTCCCAAAAGCCATGGATGTAGATGAGAAGGACACTACCATAAGTCCCAATAAACTAAATACTGAAAAGCTGAGAAAGCTTGTACATATTGCAAATGCTTAAGGAAGAAGGAAAATTGTGAAAGTCAAGGCCTAGATTTTGAAGTTCAGGAGTATATGTTTGATAGTGTCCCTAAAGGAGGTATAAATAAGTACAAGTACAAAAATGAATTACTGGACAGTTACAAGTCCAACCTTTGAAACAAAGTAGGAAGAATTAGAAAAAGAATTGAATGAGCTGAAGGAAAAGGATCAGGAACATCTAGTGCCAGTGATTCCATCCTCTAAAACATCTGGTGCAGAATCTATTTCTCATTCCATGTCTCAGGTGAGTCTTAAGGCTCTAGAAATCACTGGTTTGAAGAAACAGAATAGGTACTTGGTAGACATGGCTGAAAACAAAGAAAAAATGAGAAAGATGTTGGAAGACAAATGTAAAGAATTGTTAGAAAAGAATAACAAACTGACAAAATAGGTTTTTGTCCAAGAATCCCTAAAAGGGGAAAACATCTTATCTGGGATGTGATATAATAGAGGCAGCCAAGATTTGGCCCTATTTGGATTTTATTTGGGATAAAGGCATTACTACACAGGAAACTAGAAAAAATGTTTAGATTGCAAAACAAGACTTGAATAAAAGGCCCATGGACACAACCAATAATGCAATTAGTTTCCTAAACAATTTGAATGAAGAAGACATCATACATGCAAATATCCAGGATAGAGTTTTGGTCATCACATGGGCAAGGAAAGTGGTAAATAAACATCATCATTTAGAAACAATTGAAGCAAAGGTGAATTTTATGCATAGTCAGGTTAAAGAATTCATTCTAATTTTTAGTTATTTGTTCAAAAGAGGCTTCCTTTCTTCTGGGAAGAAAACATACCAATGTTTTCTCAGAAAGAATATCATGATAGGTTAATCAATTGTAGACAATATCATAGACAATTTGATGATATGGCACAATAGTCCCTGTCAGGTAAAACTGTGATTGACAAATTAACTGGGGAATTCAAAATGGTGTTTGAATTTAGAGCTATATGCGCCAAATTTCCAGGGTTTTTTTACCCGAAAAACGTGGACCTCAGTGTATTGGCTAAAGAGAAGATCAGTTTGGAAATTCCAACTGCTAATCAATGGAAGACAATTGGAAATTATGGAAAGACTAAATACAAGATGCGCTAGTGAAGACGTGCCTTAGTCTTGATGAGATCAAAAATACAGGTGTAGGATGATCAAGCGAGCCTAGATTCTGAACATGCATTGCTTCTCTAAGTCCAGTATGTGTGTTAGCCCATCACTTTCTATTTTGTATAAATCGTGGTAAATATGCCATGCTGCAATTTGTTAGGAGTTTGTTTTCGAATGTGTAACTGATTTTGGCCCTTTTTCGAGGTTGGTATTGGGGGCTCAAGACACTTTAAGTATACCATCAAGAGAGGAAGAAAGGGTTGGAACCTGTAAGACTTTTGCGTTTATGTAATTTTGGTCTGTTTTAATAAAAGTTGTAGAGCCGAATGCTGGTTTTTGGATGCAAGAATTCATGTGTATTTCCCGGTTATAGTTCGTGATTTGTTTTCTTTATGTGCATGTTTTATTGTTAATCTATCCATTATGTTTTTCTTTCATATCTGAGATAAGTGTGTGATAGTTTCAGAATTCATACTTTTCTATGCTCTGTCTATTGTCTATGATATTCACAAATTATTTCTACCAAAGTTGACATAGAATTCATCTAGCTAGCACTCTGCATTAATGGGATTTCATCTTTCTTCCTTCTCCACCAGACCAAAAAATATTGACCATAACCGAAGTACTACCTTGCTTTTGCAGACATTCTCCATTCAAATCGCTCTATGTCTTTTGGTAATTTTGACTCCATAGCCCAATCGTGCTTGCCCTATTTTCAACCTTGAAATCAAATTGAATTTGTTTGATATTTAAATATGGCCTTGATAAACGCTCTTGTGAGAGATCCCTCTCTAGAAAGGAAGAAGCAATCTCTCCTTTCCTATAGAAGTTCTGTTGTTACCTCGGGGTATGCCTTCTGTAACCTTGGGTGCGATTCTGAGTGCTAACAAAAAGAAGTCCCCAACTCAAAAGAGGGATTTAAAGAATAAAGTGTAGAACTTAAATATAAAGAGGGACGAGGCTATTGCATCATTCTTCATCAATATTTCACAAGTGAAATATCAACTTGCTAGCATCAGTGTAGTGACAGATGAAGATGACCTTCTTCAAACTGCCATTGATGGGATCCCATATTCATAGGAGACATTATTGGCTGTGATAAATGACTGAGAAGAGAAACCCAAGTTCAAGAGATTGTGGCATGATTGCATTCAATAAGAGGGGTACATCTAGAGAAATAAAGTGCACACCAAAGAGGAGAATATTTACCTCACATCAAGAATGAAGAAAGGGAGAAAGCAATTAACTCCAAAGAAGTTCTTTCATGCAAAGAAGGAGATCAATAAAGAGTTTGATAAATCAAATATTTGGTGAGACTATTGTCAAAAGAAGGGCCATTTTGCATGATATTTTGATTCAAGGAAAAACAGAGAAGGAAGGGTTCATACTTATACCACAATAGAAGAAACCTCATAGAGGAAAGAACCTAAGGAAGCAAAGACAAGGAGGGAGTATTACCTTATCTAAAAACTGCCTAGATTTATCATTACAAGTGAATATATGTGGTTGATTGATAGTAGTGCATCCAAGCACATGTGACGGTACAAGGGCACAATCTATAACCTAAAGGAGAAGAAGTTTTCATGCATGGTAGAGTTGGGGGATAACTCAACCTACTTGATCCAAGGAGTTGGATCTACATCCTTCCAGCTAACTTTGGGAGATGTGTTACATGTGGAGGATATTATTTATGTTCTAGTCTTGAAGAAGAACCTAATTTCAGTTTCGTTTCTTGAAGATAATGGATTCTGAGTTATCTTCATGGAGAATCAAGCATTCTTATGGCTGAAGAACCAAATCATTGATACTATTGTTATTATTGGAGTTCCAGAAAGAGGAAGCTACAGGGTCCAAGGAAAGTACATTCAATACATGTGATATTTGGCACAAGAGGTTTGGTTGCCTACACTTTATAGCACTACTTGGATTACAACGAATGGTGAAAGGTATGCAATTTTTTATTTTGAGCATGATAGCGTATGTCAAGGTCGTGCACTTAAAAATAATGTTAAAAAGTAATTTTTCTAGAAGCCATACTATACCTAAAGGGAATTTAGTTTTAGTGCACTATGATGTATGTGGTCCCATGTCATCCCCTTCCTTGAGCAACTATATTTACTATGTATTGTTTATTGATGATTTCTCCAAAAAGGCTTGGATTTATTTTATGAACTCCAATAGTGAAACTTTTAGTAAGTTTCAGGAATTTAAAGCCTTAGTAGAGAATCAATCAAGTAAGCACACCCATTCTTTAAGATCTAAAAATGGAGGAGAATTTTATTCAAATTATTTTAATGAATATTTTAGGGATGTAGGAATTTGTAGATGAATAGTTCCATACAACCCCCAACAAAATGGGGTTGTAGAAAGAAATAATATAACTATGTTTGAGGATGCAAAATCCATGCTACATGACCACGGTTTTTTTGCTTCTTTATGGGAAGAATCCACTAGTACAATAATGTACATCCAGAATATAAGTTTGCATGCCATTCTAGTTGAGAAAACACCTGAATAGGCGTTCACTGGTGAGAATCCATACACATCACACTTGAGGATATTTGGGTGTCCTGTATATGTTCACATACCAAAAGAAAAGAGGACTAAGATGGAACCTTCAAAAACTAAGGGAAATTTGATGGGGTACAATGATACATCCAAATCATTCAGGATATATGTACCTAGTGAGAGACATATTGAGGTTAGTTGGGATGCAAATCTCCAGGAGGAGGAAACATTCAAGCGATCGAAAGAGATTTAATATGATAAAGAGACTAGGGAGCATGGGAATCTTATATTATAGGACCTCGATGAATATTCTTTCCCTTCTGATGTTCAGAGAGAGAATGCATTAGAGAATTCAAACTTACCTATCATTGATGAACCAGTTGAACTAGTTGATGAACCTCCCTCCAGGAGGAGGTCTGCATGGTGTCGATATGTACTGAAAGATGCCGAGAAGCATGGAGAACCAGTTGGATATTCCAAAGAGAGAAAGAAACTTGATAGATATTTAGGGTACGCTGAATTGATGAGTGACA
The DNA here is from genome assembly GCA_001517045.1 of Pseudotsuga menziesii. Taxonomy (NCBI): domain Eukaryota; kingdom Viridiplantae; phylum Streptophyta; class Pinopsida; order Pinales; family Pinaceae; genus Pseudotsuga; species Pseudotsuga menziesii. Next base: position 154,116 of record LPNX011078229.1, read on the forward strand.
TCCATGACTCAGAGACTTCATAATATGAAGAAGATGTAGAGAAACAAGTTTGGAAATATGCAATGACTGATGCATATTAATCAATATTGAAGAATGATGTTTGGTAGGTTGTTCCTAGACCTGAGAGGAAATATTTTGTTACTTCTAGATGGATTTACAAGATAAATCATGTTGGAGATAATAGTGTGGACAAGTAATCGATGTTTATTTCTCATTTTTTCTCTCAGAAGGAGGGAATTTATTATGATGAGATATTTGCTCATGTGGCCAAATATACCACAATTAGAGATGCGATATCACTTGCATCGGTATTAGGATGGAAGCTTGACTAGATGGATGTGAATATTTCCTTCCTCAATGGCGAGGTTGAGGAAGAGGTTTATATTGAGTATCTTGAGGGATTTGTGATTCATGGGAATGAGTCCCATGTGTGCAAGTTGAGAAAATATTTGTATGGGATTAATCAAGATCCTCAATAGTGGTATGCACATATAGAAATTTATATTTAGAAAGTGGGTTTCTTGAAGAGTGACGCAGATCCAAAATTGTACATCAAAGTAGTGGAGAACCAACCTTTGCTATTGGTTTTGTATGTTGATGATATATTCCTCACCGGAGAGGAAATATTGATTGCTGAGTGTAAGAGGGAGATTACCTTAGAGTTTGAGATGAAAAACTTAGTTCTGATGCACTGCTTTCTAGGACTTGAGATTTGGAAGGGAAATGATGATATATTTTTGTCTCAAGGGAAGTACACTATGGACATATTCCATAGGTTTGGCAAGATGGATTTCAAATACATGAGTACTTCAATTGTTTCCAATTTGAGGAAACTTCACGAGACTGAGACTGGATTGGATTTGGTCAACCCCAATTTATATAGAGAGTCAATTGGCACACTGATGTACCTGATACACTTGAGGCCAAATATTTGTTATGCAGTCATCATTTCGAGTCAGTTTATTTCTAATCCTATACATAGACAATGGGTTGTAGAAAATCATGTTTTGAGGTACCTCCACGGTACAGTTTATTATACACTCAAGTATGCCTCTAGTGGAGGGGTGTTATTACTTGGTTATAATGACTCTGATTGAGGTGATGATATTGTGGACTAGAAGAGTACTTTAGGATACTATTTTATCTTGGGTTGTTCTATGATTTCTTGGTCTAGTAAAACAGAGGTATCAGTTTCCCAAAGTTCCAAAAATGGAGAGTACATTGCTGCTAGTACTTCTTGCATAGAACTAGTGTGGCTGAGAAATATACTTGGAGGATTGTTTAGTGAAAATATTGAACCTACAGTGATTAGGTGTGACATCCAGAGTTGTGTAAATATTTATGAAAATATGGTGTTTCATGATAAATCGAAACACATATAAATGAAGTATCACTTCATTCAAGACATTGTCTAGAAAGGTACATTGAAACTTCAATACATATCTATTGATGAGTAGATTGCAGATGTGTTGACAAAGTTGCTATCAATGATGAAGTTTAGATACTTGCGAGCTAATATTGGTATTGAAAAAAATGTTTTCCTCATTGAGAGGGAGTGTTGAATGTACAACATCAAGAGTCATTCTTTGGACTTATATTGTATCAAGTCATGACTTGTGTTGTATCGAGCCCTATCTATATCCTCATGTGCTGAGGTGGTGATTCCTGAATCATAAATTCTTGTGTTGTATCAAATATTGTAGTCTTGTGTTGCATCAAATATTGTAGTCTTGTTTTGTATCAAATATTGTAGACTTGATTTGTATTAAGTTTAGACTTATGTTGTATCAAGTCATGATCCTAATGTTGTCATGTAGAGAATGGGTACTCATTAAGGTTGACCTATAAGTTGAGGTAGAATTATTTATGTGTTAAAGTGGTGATACTATGTGATGTATTACTAACCATGGTCATTGTTTTCTATAAGTATCCTTTAGAGATTATATACCTCTATAGTTATTTACTTTAGCATATGACTATATGGTGTAGGGTAATATGATATAATAATACATATGTGACAATTCTTCTGAGTATGATATGGTATGATAGATAATTAAATGTATGCACATGTGTACCACATAGTAAATATTAAATGATAAACAGATAAGCATAGAGAGAGAATGAATTCAAATTTCCTAAGGATATCTCCAATGAACTTGAGTGGATATGACCTTAATTAAAGCCTCTATTGTAGTAAGCATGCATAAGTTAAGTAAAGAGATCCATGCAAAGTTTAATAATAGTAAATTGAGTATTTTTCATGGAAAACACTAAATTTGAAGCACCATGACACTTAAGTTAGCCACCTAACTTAGTGATAATACATTCAATGAAAGATTGAGTTAAGTTCAAAGTCAGTTAAATTTCAATTAAAGATAATCTTGTAAGGTATGGTGCATGCATTGTGCATGATGAAGAATCCAAGGACTTGACTTGGCACTAGTGTAGGCATGGTACTAATGTCTGCATGGAGAGAATCCAATGCACCAGTTTTGATGCTCCTCTAGTCAATTCATAGTTTTGATGCTCCTGGATCATTCATTGATGAACCCATTCACTATTATTTTCATGTGAGGTTTTTTGACTTGTTATTAGAGTATCGAGAATTTGGTAAGTACATTACATATGTTTTAAAGGATCTCTACTATATTGATGGGTTGTTCTCTCATATCAAGCAATCTGCTTATTGTGTTGTAAACCATTCTCTGCAAATCTATCTATCATACTCAAATAATTGTTGGGTTTTTCATCCGCTATATTTCGAGGGTTTTCCAGGGTATATCTTGTCTAACATATATGAATGATTTATGTGCTTTATTTGTTTATGAGATTCATATGTTCAGTGATTGATTGATAAACGTTTTAAAGTTCAAGTATCTCCAAAATTTGCTCAAACATTGACAAATATTACAGGAATTATAAGCATGAAACACACACCAAGCCATGAAAATTCATTCATGTATACAATTAGAAACAACAATGAAACTGTATTCAATCACATAATTCACCATGCCATTCATATAAAGTTAGATACTTATCATTTAATTTAATTGTTCTCTAACTAGCTACAAGTGAAGGACATTCCTCCCAGCCATAGGCACTATCAATCCACATATTACTTTGAATTTACATCCACAATCTAGGGTTATCAATCGACAATGGAAAATATATTCCTCAATCCCACTCTATACAATTAAATCTCTCATGCAACCCACTTGTTTCTAAACCCCCTTCACATATGTCCTAATCTTCACTTATCCATCCCCATCAACCCGCAAAACAACAGGAACAAGACCTATTCTTGGAGTTAATAGTCCCTAAGGTAGCCTCTAGTTCCCTTCCACTGATCCAATAGAGGTTGGACAAGAAGTTTCCAAATTTGGACTCTAGGGCACTAGTTGCAGGCCAAGTTTTTCTCACACATGAGTCTACCTGGGTTAACAACATGCATAACTCATGTTCAAAAATTACATCTTCATTATTTGTTACATTACAAAGCTATGTCTCTTTGATATCATGGAAATGATGGTAGTGAATGTAGTTTAATGGTGGGAAAATGCATGAAGGAATGAACCCCTCTCAAGCTCCAATTCTCACTTTTATAAGTAAGGCTTTAGATTTCCATGTGGCCCATACACATGGAGCCCCAATTTTTCCCTCTTAATCCATTCTTAGGATAATTAAACAATGTTTTAATTAGAGCATGGCTCTTAATAAAGGTTTAATAACTTGGTTTAAAGGGTTAAGGCTAGGGAAATAAACTTAAGCTCACTAAGGTCATTTTCCCTTAACTCACCTATCACTTTCCCACTTGTGGAATCATAACCCCCCATCTCTTCTCTATCCTTGTTCCTCTACATCCATTAGAGATTTTATATCAATATAAAAACATTGATATTTACATAGTCTTGGTCATATTGTCCATTTGTTTTTGGATTCTAGCCTATTACAACAATATGTACAAAATTTACACCACGAAGTCAAAATTGGGGTATTACAGTCTCTTTTTACTAACTTCCCAGTGGTTGTCACCAAATCCAAAAATATATTACATTTCAAAGGTATATTCATAACATCACATGTCATAAGGAAATAATGGTTGATATGCCATCTTTTTTATGAGCTTTCCCTCATTTTGTATATGCCATTACAACTCTCCAAAAAGAAGGGTGATTGATTTAGAGATCACAATCAAGCGAACCTTAAAGTTTGGTATCTCAATAAGTTTATTCATCATCCATTGAGTTTCAAAGTAGTATCCTCTAGAGTATCCTCAAGTATAACTAGCGTGCATATACGAAATTGATCATTGATACTTATTTGAAGTTTTCAATGTATGGGAAAATACCAACTCTCTGCCCTAGGATTTTTCTCCCATTTTATAGAATAATATGAGTTATTTGATATTTGTTATTCTTTATTTCAAATTCACATCTGAATGATAGATTCCAAAGAATATAATTTTTAGGTTGTCCATTGAATGAATTCTTGACCAATTATGTTACCCAAGAGGCTAGTTCATGCATCATTTTTCCATTTAAATAGGGGAATTTTAAGAGCTTTAAAATAACTATCTTTTACCATTTTTGGGGCATAAACTTGATTGTGTCAAAGTTCCCAATTTTTAACATTAGCACCCATAACTTCCATGTCTTCGAGCTATCCCTAACTCCACACAATGAATGAATATATAACTCATTTTCATAAGATTTGAATAATGTATTAAGTAACAATTAGATTGTTTGACTCTATTAATTACTCTACACCATATTTATCTACAACTCACACAACTACCAATAGAATATGTATGACACTCATATAAAAATAATAATGATTATTATTATCAAGTAAAATCATTACTAATAATTATAATTAAATCGTAAGAGAATGTGACTCCTCCAATTGGTGCCCCAAACCCATAAAACCGTGCCAACATTTGTAATTTATCATCTATTCAATCATATATATATATATATATATATATACTTATTTGCAATCACGGGTTTGTGTGTTTGAGCATATAATTGAATCTAAACCAAGATTAAGTCTAGCAAAAGTTAAACACTATAAATACCCCCTATTAACACAAAAAAATTCTCACCTAGCTCTCCATGGTCTAAACCATATACATACAACATATTCCTACCATATTTCCCTTAAATTTGACCTTCAAAATGGTATTTCTAGTCCAAAAAATTATTATTTCCTATGGTTTACCCTCTTTCTCTCTAAAAAAAGGGCTAAAAACCCTAAAATTGTAAAAACCCTAAAAAGGGTTCCAAAACCCTAAAAGAGAGAAAAGGTAAAAAAAAACTAGAAACATATTATAAAAATTGTGTGAAGGTCTCTCCCAAAAGATTCTTACACCTTTTTTCCCATTATTTTATTCTGTTAGTATGGTGAGACACCTTTTGCTCTCAAGTATTCACACCCCATTTTGCCATCATCCTATTGCCCTACCATTACCACTTAGTACGTCAAGACATTCTCCGTACCCACCTAGAGAACCAGCCTATGGAGAGGCGGACCATTTCCGAGACGACCACGGTGGCCCATTTTTTACCAAAAAGATGGTATAATTTTCATGTATTTGTTTTTTTATTATTTTCGTTTAGCCATATATGTTTATTTGTGTTGTGTTACTGATATTGTTTATTGCTGTATATTTTTCCATGAACTCTATCTTACCTGTCTTATTTACATAAGGATGGTGCTTTTGCACGTAATAGGGGTGAAAACCCTGTTATAGTTTTGGAGACTCCACTATTCAATCCTCTCGGATCCCAGCTTTGTAGGTTTTTCTTTAGTTTCTATATTCAGTTGTCACTGATTGGGCCCCCACGTGGCCGATCCAAACCATCAAAACACCAATTCCTATCGCCCTCGGCCCTTGTCTGCCTTGTTTTCTAATTTTTCCATGTCTGAACAAAGTAGCTCCTATCGAGCCAGAAGCCACGACCTAGTCACCCAGTTTCACATGTTAAGCATGACCTAGGTTACAACCCTAGCCCCGTAAAGTGTGACTTGCCTCAGAGGCCTTGGTCGCACCTGTTTTGGCTTAAAGTGTGACCCTAGTCGCCCCTATTACCTATTTTTGAGCGACCGAGTCGAGCCTGCTCCTCTGTTAGGTGCGACTTGGATATTTTTTCAGTCGATCGCCTCTGTCTTCTTGTTTTGTGTGACCCAGATTACATATATTCCTTTGATAGGCATGAATTTTAGTTAATAGTCAGTTTTCCATACCTTTTTCAGACCCTTGTTTATCCCACACTCTGTCCAGACCTACTTTTCCTTTCCATACCTGCTCTGTTATAGCCCATTGCTTGTTCCCTACAGAAAAATCCCTTGTTACACATTTATTTCAGGATTGGAAGAAAATTTTTACATACAGATACACACACACTCACACCATTAAGTGAACACGCTCGGTTCATGACCCCTAGCAGAGCCATTAAAAATAATTAATTAACATACTAAAATTCAGATTAAGGCATAAGCCCTATGTGCGTAACTGTGGGAAGTACTTGGGATTTTCCCTAAAAATCATTGTGAGGAGTACCATAGGAACCCCGAAGTAGCTGGCCATTGAGAGGACCTACCAAGTGAAAAGGGAAATGACCCCTACCGGATTGACTAGATTCCCACCAGTGAGGAAAACCAAAGAGTTGTCATTTGTGGCCAAGAGGTTAGTAGTTTTACCTGCGCTGTGGAGTGAGGGGTACTTCCCTAATATGCAAGTCATCAAACAATCTTGGTGGATGAGTGACTCCTTTTTGAACCATTAGGAAGCCAATTAAAACCAGGGTCCACATTCATTTCCTGTTACTACTATAAGCCATCATTTCTCCACCACATTATTACCATTGGCTTAGGGGAAAGACCCATCAGTTCAGTTCTTTGAACTACCACAGTCAAATCCATCCTCGACACCACTCACCACCTTGAGAGCCACACACAACCTCTGAATCCGATTCAGATTCCTACTAGTCCGAACCTACTTTGTTCACTGCACCGTCTAGCCCCATGGCTGTCACACATCCTGATCCATTCTACAGAGGGATAGTTGGCGGTGGACCTATTCCCTTGCCACCCATCATCAAGGGTATCCTTTCCAGTGGTCCCATCACCACTGCACATGCTGTTGTAGGAACGCTACCCACCAGTGGCGACCTTACTCTAGCTACCACAATTCCTATGATACCACCTTATATACCTGGGGGTAGTGGCCCTTCCACATCCATTCCAAATATCCCTACTATGGGAGGTCAACCACATCCACCCCTAGGAGGGCATGCAAACCATGTTACTGTAAATACGGGCACCATCACTGGTCTCCACCGATCCAATGTCGGTTCTAGCCTACCTTTCATGGCCAGAATTATCCTGCTAGATTTGGCAAGGTTAAAAATGACCCCATCAGTCATCAACCACACTGGCCTCCCATGCCTACAAAAATTCCCTCAAGAATCCCAAAGTTTGAGGGCAAGGCAGGTGAGGACCCCCAGAACCATATCATGTCCTTCCACTTGTGGTGTTCATCAAACAACATTATGGATGGCTCGGTCAGGTTGAGTTTGTTCCAGTGCACACTTACGGGTGCTATGACCAAATGGTACATCGAGCTGCCTCATGCCTCTTACCCCGATTTCTCCTCACTTGCCTCCATATTCCTTTAGTACTTCCAACTTCCCATCCGATATGACAAGGGAGTGGAGATCCTTGTGTCCTGTCGTAAAACTACAACCACCCACATCACGGATCAAATCCATGATTGGCAACATAGACGTAGCTTGTGTAAGATCCAATTGGATGATAGGATCTTCCTTGACTAGTTTTTGAAGACCTTAATCCCACCGATAACCAAGGATGTTTCCTATGAATGAACCCAATCTGAGGAGGAGGCCATCTTAAAGGTTCAACAATTCAACTTGATCTACTCCCAGTCCAGGTACTTGTGTATCGTCAACCTTGATGCTCCTCGTGTCGACACCATCCACCATGATACACTGAGGAATCCCATGCTGCGAATGGAGTTATTAGTTCTGTCACATAGAACCCTCAGTTCTATGCGACACCTCACATGATGCCACCACACTCAGGTAACACCCATAGTGTTTCCCAACCCAATTATATCCCCCATTACTCATGTATGATGACTAAGATCAAAGCCTCCCCCTCCTATGCACTTCCCGCCGCTACTCATCATCTCCATGGACCGACCTATTTGACACAGTCCTATTCGGGACACATGGTTGAGTTTTCAGCCCCTACAGATCCTCAAGTCTATTATGCACCACCTATGCAAGCCACTTCGGCTCTAGCCCCGTCCCCTCCGGTTTCAATGGGACAATTTTTCGCTCAACAAAATGTTCCTAACCAACCCACCCCCAACAACTGACAAGGGAAGGGAAAGAAAAATTGAGGAAGAAACTGAGGTAATAATTAGCCCCAAGGAGATGACCAACAGAATAACCTTCCCACCAACAATGATGACAACCTGCCAGCACAGAACCCTGAAAATATTGATCGACTGGGAAAAAGCATATAGTTATGGACCAATCATCCATGTGCCATATGCAACACCTATGATCATTACAATCACCTGTGCCCTCACATGACTCACGTCCGATAGCTCCTCTTGAATGATGCTCAACCAGATGCTAATGTGGAGGCCTAGGCTCATCCAAACATAGTTCCACCAGGTCCTTTGTCTATGGTCCTGCAAAACCCTCTACCACACCAAGGAAAGGTTCCCACTCAACCCTTGGCCCCACCTTCCCCCGTAGCTCCTGCCGTGGCCCCACCTGCAGAGGTTGGAGTCCATCACCTCATGATGGTTTCGTCTAAAGTGAAACTCCAGACTCGACGCAACCAATATGGCTCCACCATAGAAACTGATGACCTATCAGCAACGTCTACCTCTAACACTTCCAGTATTCCCCTCCACTTACCTCTATCCCCCACCAATGGGGCAACTAGAGTCCCATGGTTTCCTATAAGTTGTATCCCCAACAATACGACTGCTTGAGATAACCTAAATTATAGCATTGTTGATGACTTGGCCCAATCACCTACAACCATGTCCTCTCTATAAGTGCTCAAAACTTTCCCGTCATAGCGTAAAATGTTGTTATCCACACTAGGTGACATTGATTCCTCTGATAACAGGTTGATCACTTTTGATCTGGATCAAGGATAACCCAGGATGCCTCCCACCATCTCCTTCCAAATCCTGGTCTCAATTTGGAATTTGGTCATACATTGATGCATTATCGATGAAGGGGCATCCACCCATGCTATGTCAACCTTTGTCTGGAAGAAACTCACATCCCGTACCCTTCAACCTTCCACTACCACCCTCTGCGCCTATGATGGATTCTCTACAAAGGGCCAGGGAATTCTTACAAATGTCCTTGTTGAGTTAGTCGGTAAAACAATTTTGATTAACATTGAGGTTATTAATGCCCAACTTAATTACAACCTCCTTCTTGGAAGTATATACATGTATTCCATGAGAGCCATGGCCTCCACCATCTTTCAAATCTTGATGTTTCCTCATGATGGAAATATAGTGACTATCAACCAATTAACTTACTATGATCTGAAGGGGTTGGCCACATCAGAACACATCATTCCTACCATTGATACTGCCATTGAAATCATGTGCATTCCCTCCTTATCTACTGTGGGCTTGGGCTTATTTTCCAACATCCCTATGGAGGACACCTTCCCATCCCTACCAGCTCCCCCTACACTGAGTGATACAATAGATTGGTGTACTATCACATCTAGTACCATCCTTACCATATCACAACATCGATCACAACCCCAACCATTGTCACCCAAGAATTATTGGGGTTCATTCCCGATCCACACGATTCCCTTCCTATTTACACCATCTAGAATCATGAGCAAGCCTGTCATGGCTACTCTCAATTTATCTAATTTCACGTTGGGTATTCCCATAAGGTACCTTGAGCCACCTACCCAACCTTCGATGCCCCAGGTTGTGTTGAATCCCATCAAACCTATTGACATGGAGTCACACCCTCCTCCTGACCCATTGAACACGTCTTCTGTTCCCAAACCTGCCCCTCCTCTCCCAAAGAAGGTTGGGGGAAAGGCCACCAAAGTAACAACCGAGCCTCGTTCGACTCCACCTTGCACTTTGTGCGATATCCAAGGTCATGCCATATATAATTTTCCAGAGTTACCTATCCTTCACAAACACATGGACACTATGGATACAACCAATGATACTCGAGTCGTCATCATCACAGATTTGCCAACAGTCAAGAATAAGTCATTGAGGACCAGCCATCCTTTCTCAATTTGTAGCTTGTATGGCCACTACTCTCACCATTTCCCAAACTTGTCCGAGTATCGGTTAATCATTCACAACCTTTAGAAACACTCTTGTGAGTCTGAAATCATGGTCATCAAGGAAATACACCCTATGGATTCATCCTCGAACACAACTACCACCATATACATGATCTCCAGTTCCGCTAGCCTTTTCGTCTCCTCTGACCTAGACGATCCCTCTGATCTATCCACACGTTGTTTAGGCAATGACGAGGATATTCTTGAAGCTCTTTCATCTACTGAATACCCTTGGGATGATATGCACCTGCGCTCATTTTTTATTCTCGAGGAACCTCTATCATCATCAGATTAGTACTCAGTTGAAGACAAAGATTTCATCCATGGAAAAATCGATTGGTTCAAGAGCCCCATTCTGGCACCCAAATCCTTTGAAGAGGGAAACATGGCCAACCTTTTTCCCACTATTAAGTTTAACATATCAACCAACCTTGAGGTAGTTGGAGACATTACACTTGGAGCATCATGTTCCCCTGAAGAAATTGCTTCTTACAAAGTGCTTTTTCAGGAGTTCCATGATATTTTTGCTTGGTCCTATACCAAGATGCTTGGGATGGATCCATCTATCATCAAACATTGTATCGACACATGGCCTGATGTGGAACCTATTTTCCAGAAACAAAGACCCATTCACCCAGCAAAGGCTCCAGCGGTCAAATTCGAGATCGATAGACTATGTAAAGCAGGTTTCATATACCCAATCACGTTTACCACTTGGGTTTCTAATCCTATCCCTATTAATAAGAAACAAGGTACCATTCGTGTCTGTAATGGCTTTCATGATTTGAATTTTGCATGTCCCAAGGAAAATTTCCCCACTCCGTTCATCTACCAGATCATTGACGCCTGTGCCGGTCATGAAGTATTTTCCTTCATGGATGGTTTTTTTGGGTATAACCAAATCTAGATCTGAAAAGAGGACTAGTACAAGACCACTTTCACAACCCTTTGGGAACATTTGTGTATTGAGTTATTCCATTCGGCCTTAAAAATGTAGTAGCCACTTTTCAACAGGCCATGACGTACTGTTTTGATGACCTCATCCACATTATCTTGGTCTACCTCGATGACCTCATGGCTCGCTCTTGAAAGAGTTCACAGCATCTAGATGACTTATGACAAGTATTCTTATGATGCCACAAATATAACGTCCACTTGAACCCTCTCAAGTGTGTGTTTTGTGTCCCTGATGGGAATTTACTTGGGTTTATCATCTCTCACAAAGGGATCGCAGTCGACCCTCTCAAGGTTCAATCCATTTTGAATCTTCCCTCACCACGTACTTTGTGCCAACTGCAGAGTCTCTAAGGCAAGGCCAACTTCCTTCACCACATCATTCTGGATTATGTGACAAAATTTCACGATTTCTTACGACTGCTTTGTACAACATTCCATTTGTTTGGGATAAGCATGCAAAAGACACTTTCAATGCATTACAATAAGCTCTGGCCTCCGCCCCATTGTTGTCTTCACCTGACTTCCCCAAGGATTTCATTCTCTATGTGTCGGCATCTGAAAATTCTATTGCGGGAGTTTTGGTCCAAGAAGAAGATGCTCTCTAAGAGCATGCGATCTATTATGTCTGTCAAAATCTTTCCACACCCCCTTTACATTATTCACACAAAGAGAAGATGGCCCTCGTTGTCGTCTTTTTTGTTCAAAAGCTATGTTATTATATACTTTTGAACTGTACTAAAGTTGTGGCCGATTCCAACCCCATGAGGTACCTCTTGAGCCGCTACCTTATACAAGGTCGTGTTGCCAAGTGGATTGTCGTTCTCTAAGAGTTCAACTTAGAATTGTGGCCCCCAAGAGCACCAAAGCTTTGGAATTATCTACTCTAATGACAGACCTTCCTCTATCATCTGCATCACCATCGATCATGATCAACCCTCCAGATGAATTACTATTTGTCATTTCTACAGAAGACCCATGGTATGGAGGCATCCTCTTGTACATGGGCACTTAGAAATTAGGGACCCATTTAAGCTGCGAAGATCGATGGTGCATCCAAAACCAAGCTGCTGACTATCACCTCATAGGGGATGTATTGTACCATCGGAGAATTGATACCATATTGTGTCGTTGCCTCACCCATGATGAGGCCAAAAAAGTTCTTAATGACTGTCACAACGGAGCCTGTAGAGGCCACCTCTATGGTTTGGCTACCTCCCAAAAGATTCTCTGTGCTTGTTATTTTTGGCCCACTATTTTTGCCAATTGCATCCATGCAGTTAAACACTTCCGCAGTTGTCATCTTTTTTCTCCAAAAACAAGGATTCCTCCCACACCATTACATCCCGTGGTCACAGTTGGTCCCTTCTGTAAGTGGGCGATTGACTTCATGAAATGTAATCCTACCTCAGCCAGTGACCATAACTACATCGTCATGGCTGTTGATTATTTCACTAAATGGGCTGAAGCCATGCCTACATTCAATTGTAAGGAAAACACTGTAACATCCCTTGTCACATCCCCGTCCCTCAACCGACGAAGAGGACGCGACGAATCACCAAACACCGCCGGGCAAACCGCCCCATGAACATAAACAGGAAAATCAAATGCTGAAATTAAAAGCCTACAGAATGCATATTAAGATTCCTAAGCATACACAAATGCTTGAATCCTTCAATTATACAGCGGAAGCAACACAAATACATTCCAACATTAATCATGTTCAATTAATAGTCAATTTCCATCAATATATATATACTTGCAGAGATGAAATGGCAGCAGCACTTATCTTTAGATGAAGAATCCACCCGCAACCAGCTACGTCGCTGCAACGTTCCACCCAACCATAGGCCAGCATGCTCATCAGTCTCTCAGCAACGCTGCCACCCCCGAGCTGGGCATGGTTCCTCCGGAATAAGGGTCAATTGCAGGCTTATACATAGCCAAGGGGCACAAAACCAAACCAAACACCGTTGGGTTTAACAGGCTGTCCACAAATCAGCCAAGCCAATGCAGCCCAAAGGCCAACCATTGCATACCCGCAGCAACAATCCCTTCACAGCTCTTGTGAAGAAGGAAAACAACCGGTGACAGTACCAAATGAAAAGCGAGACACAGCTCTAGCCTACAAGGCAACTCAGAGCAGGTTTTGGCCCTAACGTGGCCAAAACAACTCAACAACAGCACCCAAACCAGGGTATATCAACAGCCACAACACACCATGAAGGATAACAACAGTCCACAGTCCCAAAGCAGGGAAATTTAGCCAACAGCACACATGATTCCTCAATAGAATGGCTGGGCAACATCACACAGCCCACGAACAGAGGAGAGGCCAGCTCTCAACGTGGACAGAGGAAAAACACATCCAACGGATTGGCAATCTCCAGTGGTCCAAAACGAAATTGGAACCCACAGCCAGCAAAACACATGGGGAAGACACAGCCCCAAAACACAGGCAGTGAGCACGGCTCACAACATGAAAACGACTCAGCAGCATCCAACAGTCGTGGAAGAAAGACAGCAACCCAAATCATGGGTGAAAATCAAGAGCAAGCAAAAATCGTGGATTAAAAACCACGGTCTGGGCACATACCAGGAGAATTCAGGCCCTTGAGGCCGTTCTACCTTCTTGCTGCGTGCACAAACCAGAGAAGAGCTGCGGCTGGTGCGTGAGGAACACAGAGTAAGACTCACAGCCTGCATGAGGATGAATAGCATGTCCCTCTGCGTGAGGAAGAACAGACTAGCCGTGAGAGCAACCGACCATGAGGAGAATGAAGACGAGCGTGAGAGAAACGAAGGTTCTCCACTGGGCATGCGTACTGTCCAGACTGATAGCAACCTGCCAAAACCCACGTTTTTCCATGCCCACATTTCCTCATGCAATAACTGCCCCCAACTAACAAAGTCAAGACATTGAAGAGGTTGGAGAGGTTGGGTAAGACAAGAAAGGTGGCAAACAAAACTAAGGTGACAAAACATATGGGTTTTTCCTCCATAACCAAGGTTTGACATCCCCCACCCCTTATCCTTTGGAATCATGCCCTTTTCATTCAACGTTGCATTGCCGTAGCTGGTTGTGGTTTATTTTAATTGATGTGCAGGTTTACATGATGCCAAATTAAAATGTGCCGGATAGCACGACATACCATCGGCAATTATCCCCATTGCCGAACATACACAACCAAATCGATGGTGGGGCTTTTTCCTTGAGCTCCTCACCACGATTAATTACAATATATACATCATGCAAACGGGGTCGAAACCGGGGACATTACATTACCCTTCCCCTTGGAATAACACGGTCCTCGATGTTCCATTACATATATACAATACATATACAATTGCACATCAAAATTCAAAATTGTAGATCTATCCCACGTTCAATCATTTACTTGGAACGTTCAAGACCAAGCCTCTTGGCTTCCATGGACTTTTCCTGCTGGTTCTCAGCTTCTTGCTGATCCCGAAGTTTAGGAACCTTGTGGCTATTGCCCTCATCATGTTCCCTCATTGGACAGTCCCGGCGTAAATGATGTCCTCCGCATCTCCAACATCTCGCTGGCTGCTTCATCTTTACCTGCTCAATTTCCTTTGAGTCTTCATGCCTGGATCGTTTCTTATCGGGTTGCTTGGACGATTGTCCCATTGCTGATCCACCTTCCTTCCCTTTGCCGATTGCTCTCAGAAGGCTCTTCACCTCCCTTTGCAAACCAATCGAGTCTTGCAAAATCTGGTGGTTCATTTCACTCTGCCTTCTCTGTATCCTGAGCATCTTCCCAAGATTTTCTTGGGTCTTGGCAAGCACTTGAAGGAGACTTCCAGCTAAGTCCAACAACTTTTGATCTGCTGCCATGATCATCGTGCACCACCTGGTTTCACTTTTCTCACCTGTGGAATGCACCATTGAAAGTCTATCAGACCAAGCATAACATAGATATCAAAATCAGTTATTTAATTACCCAATTGGCATGACAGTCCAAGTTCCATTGAGGAAACTTTCATATTTTTCATGCCTTTCCCCAACAGGCACATGAGCTCCTTCATGTCCATTCCTGGGCAGGGAATTAACTATTCCATCATTCACAAATTTACTTTTAAGCAAATACACACATTTCATTCTCAATCATACATGCATTTAACAATCCTTGTTTTCATAATGCATAAACATATATA
>LPNX011078229.1:172025-202988 GCA_001517045.1 Pseudotsuga menziesii
CATTTATGCAATCAGTCATTCACACCCTTCATAGGCATACATCCAATGCATAGCTACAAGATTCATAAAATCTTCTTAATGCATGTCCATTCAACGCTACCTTGCATTCATTCAGGAATACTATGCATTCAACCATACCATGGCCTAACCATGACTACCTCATATAGGATGCATTACTATAATCAATATCATTAACATGTATAGGCATGATGCCTTTCTACATTCCAATATTCACATGGTATGAGGTCTCTTACCTAGACCAATCCATGGAATCGTCATAAGCAACTCTTACCTACATGGGTCGTACTTACACCCTTACCATGACCACTTGGTTGGTCCTTGCAGGAGATTACAAAATTTGCTCACCAACTTTTGTTATGGACTTGTTGCCTTATCCCTTCTCCATAGGGTTGCTGGTCTCATTCATCAGCTTCTGCAACATATTCATCCGGGTCCATGTCATCGTTGGTTTGTCCACTAATGCCAACATCAAAACAATGATTATCATTAGTGGTACATTATAATATATAAAATTTCCAATGTTCTTATCAATCATGCAATATCCTATGCATGCAATACATATCCCCATGCAATTCAAGCATAAAATTAGGAAATGAAGTTATAATCAGTAAGATAGGGTCTAATGAAAAACTTCCCTTTCAAATCCCTCATCTTCTCATGGAATTCCTTTTCCACACAGCAGCTGGTTGACTTCATAGTCCTTGCTGCCCCTGGGCATGCAACTATCCAGCTTTGTGCATTTCATAACAATGGCCATCATTAGCACTTTGCTGCTCCATGCTTAGATTCTGGCCACTTATCCTCATTCCTTGCTGGATAATCTTTCCAACACCTATTCACACACGTCATTCCGACCTCGGATGTGAAAACCACACCCCTTCTAAGAATGAAGACTTTCAGCAAACCTTTGCATTTTACACACAGCTGCATTTTGGCCGAGAATGTTAACTTCAGCCACCACACTTCCATTGCATCATTCATCTTTTATGAATTCTAGATTCGACTAAATTGCCCCAAACATAGAGTCTTCTTCTCTCAAGAGCGACTGTCTCAGGGGGACGACGGGGGTCAAGGGGGCTTGTCCCCTTGTGGCTTCCACCACTGCAGGGCGAGTCGAGGGCAGCGCCCTCGTTTTTTTTTTTTTTTTTTTTGTAAAACATTGGTTTTCGCGCAATCTGGCGCATTAGCCCGCTACCTCTTTCCTTATTTTCAGCCCTGAAATTCACTTGAAAAATAGCCGCAGAATCGGCCCTTGGGACCCTTATCCCGTCCGCAATGTCGGCTCCCAAATCAATCTCCCAGCCGCAACGTCGGCTCCTTTCCCATTCTTTCCTCCACCGAATCGGCTCTCGGACCATTCTGTCTTCCGCAGAATCGGTTCCCCGGAAACTCTATCCTTCCGCAACGGCGGCTCCCTGGAAGTTCCAACCCTTCCGACGTCCGCTCTTCCTTGGACGAACTTTCCACATCGGGCGTCGGCTGAATCTTGGATCGGAATTCGGATGTCTTTCGCTTCCGCAACGGCGGCTCACCCGAACCCTTCCTTCTTCTGTAGAATCGGCGACGGAAACCTTTCCGCAGCCGCAACGTCGGATGAAAAACTCCTCCAACTCGTCCGCAACAGCGAACGCCTGCTTCGCCGGCTCGTCCGCTTTGACACTTGCAACGTCGGACGTCGGCTGACTCTCGAAACATCGGGCGTCGGACCATTCTCCATTCCGATCGTTCCGATACTTAGCCAAATTTTCGATTTTCCAAAATTTCTTCTTCGTCGGCAATCGGACGACTCTCGCATCGGATGCAGGATTGCTTCGCCATTCGCAACAGCGGACGAAAGACTTTACCAATCCCTCCGCAACGGCGGAAGTTCACTTCCCTCAATGGCCCGGCCGTTCCATACTTAGCCGGATTTTGAATCTTTTATGTGGCATCAGCGATCGGACGGATCTCAATTCGGATGCGAGATCGCTTTGCTGCCCGAAACGACGAAAGTTCCACTTTGCGAACCCTTCCGCAACGACGGACGAGGGACTTCACCCACCCATCCGCATCAGCGGAAGTCCACTTCTCCAATCCTTCCGCAACGGTGGAATTCCACTTCCTCTAGTGGTCCGACCACTCAACACTTAGACGATTTTCTGAACTCGTTTTCCCAATGCTACGTCGGTGGTCTAACCTCTTTCGCAGCCGCAACGGCGGACCGGGAATTGCTAAGCCTTCTGACTACTGTCAACACTTAGGCAATTTTTGAAGTTTGCTGCTGTCAAACTCTGATCAAAGAAGGTGATTCTACCTTCTGTCACTGCACCTTCTTGGCCCATAGAGGCCCACTGCTGAAACCCAGAGCTCTGATACCATTTTGTCACGTCCCCGTCCCTCAACCGGCGAAGAGGACGCGACGAATCACCAAACACCGCCGGGCAAACCGCCCCATGAACATAAACAGGAAAATCAAATGCTGAAATTAAAAGCCTACATAATGCATATTAAGATGCCTAAGCATACACAAATGCTTGAATCCTTCAATTATATAGCGGAAGCAACACAAATACATTCCAGCATTAATCATGTTCAATTAATAGTCAATTTCCATCAATATATATATACTTGCAGAGATGAAATGGCAGTAGCACTTATCTTTAGATGAAGAATCCACCCTCAACCAGCTACGTCGCTGCAATGTTCCACCCAACCATAGGCCAGCGTGCTCATCAGTTTCTCAGCAACGCTGCCACCCCCGAGCTGGGCATGGTTCCTCAGGAATAAGGGTCAATTGCAGGCTTATACATAGCCAAGGGGCACAAAATAGCCAAACCAAACACCGTTGGCTTTAACAGGCTGTCCACAGATCAGCCAAGCCAATGCAGCCCAAAGGCCAACCACTGCATACCCGCAGCAACAATCCCTTCACAGCTCTTGTGAAGAAGGAAAACAACCGGTGACAGTCCCAAACGAAAAGCGAGACATAGCTCCAGCCTACAAGGCAACTCAGAGCAGGTTTTGGCCCTAACATGGCCAAAACAACTCAACAACAGCACCCAAACCAGGGTATATCAGCAGCCACAACACACCATGAAGGATAACAACAGTCCATAGTCCCAAAGCAGGGAAATTCAGCCAACAGCACACACGATTCCTCAATAGAACGGCTGGGCAACATCACACAGCCCACGAACAGAGGAGAGGCCAGCTCTCAACGTGGACAGAGGAAAAACACATCCAACGGATTGGCAATCTCCAGTGGTCCAAAACGAAATTGGAACCCACAGCCAGCAAAACACATGGGGAAGACACAGCCCCAAAACACAGGCAGTGAGCACGGCTCACAACATGAAAACGACTCAGCAGCATCCAACAGTCGTGGAAGAAAGACAGCAACCCAAATCGTGGGTGAAAATCAACAGCAAGCAGAAATCGTGGATTAAAAACCACGGTCTGGACACATACCAGGAGAATTCATGCCCTTGAGGCCGTTCTACCTTCTTGCTGCGTGCACAAACCAGAGAAGAGCCGCGGCTGGTGCGTGAGGAACACAGAGTAAGACTCATAGCCTACGTGAGGACGAACAACATGTCCCTCTGCGTGAGGAAGAACAGACTAGCCGTGAGAGCAACTGACCATGAGGAGAATGAAGACCAGCGTGAGAGAAACGAAGGTTCTCCACTGGGCATGTGTACTGTCCAGACTGACAGCAACCTTCCAAAACCCACATTTTTCCATGCCCACGTTTCCTCATGCAATAACTGCCCCCAACTAACAAAGTCAAGACATTGAAGAGGTTGGAGAGGTTGGGTAATACAAGAAAGGTGGCAAACAAAACTAAGGTGACAAAACATATGGGTTTTCCCCCCATAACTAAGGTTTGACATCCCCCACCCTTTATCCTTTGGAATCATGCCCTTTTCATTCAACGTTGCACTGCCGTCGCTGGTTGTGGTTTATTTTAATTGATGTGCGGGTTTACATGATGCCAAATTAAAATGTGCCGGATAGCACGACATACCATCGGCAATTATCCCCATTGCCGAACATACACAACCAAATCAATGGTGGGGCTTTTTCCTTGAGCTCCTCACCACAATTAATTACAATATATACATCATGCAAACGGGGTCGAAACCCGGGACATTACATCCCTCGCCACCTCGACCTAGAGCTCACAGTGTAAGTAATCATCACTGTAAGTATCCACTATAAACCTCTGTCAAGTTATGGTTATAATTGATAGGGTTAACGACTGAAAGCTTTGAACGACTAAAATGACATTGGGTGACGAACCCATTAGGGGGAAAGGAAAACGATGAGTGAAGACTTGGGAATTCAAGGAAGGATAACGATTTCCTTAAGACTTAAGCGCTTAGGTGTCATCCTAAGTTAAAGTAAGCTATTTTTTTTTTAGTCTTTAAAGGTATCTTCCCTACCTAGTACTTATGTGGGGCATAGAGTAGCAAAGAGTCCTCCCTGCAACTTATATTAATAAACTTAAGTTCTTCTTTTGAGAAGACTATTTTATAAGTCATCTTATTTCAACTAAAGATTATATGTTATCCACAAGACTATTTCTAGTAGGGGTGCTAAGAAAACAAATTACTTTGGGGAAGTAACTTTCTTTTATAAGTATAGCTACAAACTATACTTTATATATATGAATGCATGCATTACCATTTGAAGCAAACGTAGGTATATATATATATATATATATATATATATATATATATATATATTTATACTTGTTATATCAGGACCAATAGATCCTATGATAAGGTTCCCACTTGACAAGGAAGTGGTTTTAGTAATTACGTATAATGGCATATTAAACAATTTTAAATATGTTTCACGTAAGGAGTTGAAAAGAACTACCAAAATATATATTATCAAGAGATAAATACTAAGGGTAGTTACAAACTCATTGTCTATTTTATCCAGAGATAAAAACTAACGGTAGTAATGAACTCAAGTTATCTACTTTACTTGGAGAGATTTAATATCAATGCTTTTGTCACTTGATGAGGATATTTCAGCCAGACTTCTCTCGGGAAGCTCGTCGCTCCCACACAAAGAGTTTTTATTGGTTTATTTTGAATAGCATATGGATCTTTTGCGCAAGGTCGTGGCCATCCAATATGAGCTTATTGAGAACATGGTCGAGGACGTTGAAACCTCCAACGTTCCTATCCTTAACGTCTCTGAAACAATTTCTTAAAGACCACGATTACTGAAATTCCTTTTCGAGGCCACAATCGTGTAAACAAGAATTCAATAATAACTGCGATTTAAGACTTGGTTGCGGAATCGTTAAAGTTGTCCAGGCCTTTTTTTTATCCAACTTATTTTGGGTGGCATTGTAGCAGGCTGGGACTGCTGCGCTGATTGAGGATTTGATTACTGCGCTTAAACCACCCATTTACTGCTGCGTGGTGAATGCTTGGATGGCAGCGGTCAGAAAAAGAGTGCTGGTGTTACAGCATTGAGGGAGGTTTGAGTACAGGAATTGATTGATGCTTGTAGGGTGGCATTAATGAAGGCGGAGACTGCTACGCTGACGGAGGAAGTAATTGGGTACTGCTATTAGAGAATGTGAGGGGGGAGAAAATGGGGTGTTATCTTTTAGGAGGAGAAAACATCACTGCGTTTTGGGGGGAGATGCATCTTCAGCCTGGACCTATCCTTATGCTGGGAATGTGCTGTTATGATATTCACAGGCTTAAGGCATGTCGCGCTTAGCTGAAGGGGAAAAGAAATGACCCTTCTCCTCATGCTGGAGGGTTATGCATTTGGAAAAATCTTATGATGCATTTTTATTTTTATTGTCTGGCCTGCGTTTTACAGCAAAGGAGGTTGGTGATATTTCCTTACCTGCGTTAAGATATGGATTTATATGTTTACCTACATTTTATGCATTTTCTTATGTTGAGGATCATATTTATATTATGTTGCAGACCTTCGATCCAAGGTTTTTATTTTGTAGACCTATATAAGCATGTTGTATTGTGTTAATGTATTTTTATTGCATGTGTGTATGATCAAATATGGAGCCTGTAGCTGTTCCAACGATTTGATAACTTTCTTATGCATGCGTGTTTGATCAAATATGGAGAATGTATTTGTGCCTACGATTTGTAAAGAATATGCCTGCATTTTGTACATATCTGGAGCATGCATTTGTTTCCTGTGTTTTGTTCAAATCTGGAGTGTGTGTTTGTGCCTGCAATTTGTAAAGAATATCCCTACATTTTGTATTAACAAAAGGATCTATGTGTAGATCGTGATATTTGAAACCTTTTCTTGCGTTTTCTTTTAGGGAAAAATTGATCTCTACATAGATACTGATTCTGGTAAATAATATGCCAGCTTTATTTTTTGTTTGATGAATGGATCTCTATACATATCGTGATTTTTGTAAAGAATATTCCTGCATTTTTGTATTGATAAAAGGGTCTCTACGTTGTGATCTTTGAAATGTTGCATGAGTTTGGATCGCTGAAGGTAGAGTCGCTGATCCGAAAGTATTCGTACAGGTCATTCTATTTTTATCTAAAAGTCAATTTGAAATCGCTATGAATGGTTAACCTCTGCAACTTGTTTTGTATTCACCCAACTTCAAATGTAGATATGGAAATGTGCTTGGATGTTATTCCCTTTTTATCTATAAGTCTATCTGATGACTGGCATGTATCTTGTCTTATGAAAAAGCTATGTGTGAATTCGATCTGAGAAGCTATGGCAATCGCTGTTAGCATAAAGCATAAATCGATCTGATGATGGGCATATATTGCCTTTATGAAAATTTCCATGTGTTTTTGGTCTTGTTAAAAGTTAGAACAGCAGACCGTGAGTACTTAGTGCCTCTGCATATGTGTTAGGGCTTAATGCAATGTGTTCCTTAAAAGAAAAAATGATGAATGCTGAAAATTCCGGTTATTGCATCCTATATAGTATCGATTCCTCTGCATGCTATTTTGAATTGTCGAAAACTAGACCGCTACTCCAGAAAGTCCATCTGACATGTTATCCTCTGCGTGTGGCTTCTTGTTCACTGAACTCGTAATTTCCAATCCGAATTTCATTCTCGTGTGACCTTAGAAGTATTGAATTGGAAGTTCATAAGTCGAATGGATAAATCCACCCTCTATGTAGTTCTCTGCATGCTAACTACTGAAAATGAAATCACTACTCCAGATTGTATGTCTGCGTGTTATGCCTTGCATTTTCTTGTAGTTACTGAGCATGTAATCCCAATATTTTTATTAATAAGTTCTGGAAATGATTGATTAATAGCTCTGGAATAAAACAATAATCTTTTTATTAATAAGTTCTGGAAATGATTGATTATTAGTTCTGGAATAAAATAGTAACCCTTTTATTAATGAGACTTCTGGAAAAATTAATAAGATTTAGTTCTGGAATGGAAAAGTACTGTAAATTAAGGGAGTGTTGTATTAGGAACAATCTAGATTAAAGGCCTAGTATCTGGTTAGCATTGTGTGATAAGTGGTATGGTCGAGCCATGAAACATGTTTAGAACACTTGGGGATGTTACCTTGACCTCAGTGGGTTCGTCGCCCAAGCTCAAGGGTGACTCTAGGTGGAATAACGCACGCCAGATAGAGTCAGTTGGTTGGGTGGAAAGTCGAAGCGAAGCTTTCAGTCGGATCATTCTTTAACTTAGAAAAAGAAGTTCTAATTACTAGTTGTTAGTGTTAGTCGTTAAAGTGGCTAGATGCATTTATAAAATAAGTATATATTTTCTCTTTGAATAGTAGAATATTTAATGCTAAGTTGTGAAGTGCAGGAAGATGCAGACGATGAAGGTATGGTAGGGCACTATACAGTATATATGCATTTGATTATTTTTATCCTACTCTGTAACTGTCTAACCCTGTTGTGTTTTAACAGCCGCCTTGGGGATTCTTGTCCCTTTGCCTGTTGCTTGTGCTTGGAAGAGCAACGCTTGCTATAAGATTGGTGATATGTTTTTATTCATGCATAATTTAAAGCTTGTTGGTATATTATTATGTGAGCAAGACATCATACCTGTCATGCCTTTGTTAACTGCGGTTATTGTGGGTGTATAGGAGTAATGATGTGCTTGCAGGACAAATAGTTGAGTCATTCTACAGGGAATGGACCCAAGGTAAACATAAATGGACTCAAGATGATAATAAATGGGCATAAATTTTATGCACTTGTTTATGTTCCTATATAGTCTGAGTATAAAGTAAGTGGCATGCGGATGTAATGATGATATCCTCCTGTTCTTTCCTGTAGTTTGTAGTATGACTTGTCCTTTACTCCTAAATTGGTTTAGGAGGATGGAAATATGGCATAAGGATCTCATGGGGAAAATAAATAATATGTATGTCATCTTTTGGTATTCCTTAAAGATGTTTTAGGATTAAGCAACGAAAAATGAGTTTAATTTGGCATAACTAAATCGTCCTAATGTAGAATGAAACAGTCTTGCATTCCTTCTAATTATCAATTCCAGCTCATTTGGGATGTCACAATTTGAGTGTCCTTGACATTGTTATCTTAGGTGCTTTTGGTATATTACCTTTTTTCCCTCATGATGAGGAAGACGTAGAAAGTCTTATTATGTATGAACTGAATCTAAGAACGACTATTTAGGAAAGATTGCTTCTTAATGCTTAACATTGTATAGGAAGGTAATACTGCAAAAAGATAATTGGAATAATGTTACTGTTATCTTACAAATTTATGGTATGCACAGTCAGCCGTCTTCAGGGCACCATGATGATGACATGTTGTGAATTACGTTAAAGATAATTCTCAAATTATTGTTTACAATGTGCATGAATCTTTCTTAACAAGGTTGCTGCTAACAGATTTGACTCCTCTGTAGTAATAGTGTAAACATAAAAAAAAATCCCTGCACACACTGGCACCTAGGTATAGGAGGGGCACTACAAACACGACGTTGCATTTATTTTTCAATCATGTTATCACACGTTTCGGTGCCCCCAACAAATAGTCTCCAACCACGGTCCCCACTTTGACAATGTGGTTTGGACCGAGCTTTTGACCATGTTGAAGTTTGAACACTAGTACTCCTCTGCATACTACTCTCAGGGAAATGGGAAATTTGAGGCTGTCAACAAGATCCTCAAAACCATGCTCCACTGAATGGTCGACAACCATCAATCCAACCAAAACTAGATGCTCTTCTCCACCCTCTGGGCCTACCGAACATCAAAAAAAATCGCCATTGGTTTTACCCCATTCCACTTAGTCCACGGTGTCAATTTAGTGCTTGCCATTGAGTTCTAGATTCCATCACTCCGCCTTGCTGTAGATCTCCTCCCTGATACCTCACCAATAGAAGAATGCCTTATTATGCTTGAACAGACCAATGAGGACCACTAGGATTCCCTCCAAGCAATTGAAGCAGCTAAAACTCAATTGAAGTAACATTTTGACTCCCATGTCCACCCTCGTACCTTTAGCGAAGGAAATTTGCTGCTCATTTACAATCAAGTGAATGATAAGTTGGGAAAAGGGAGGTTTGAATCCATGTGGTATGACCCATATTTCATCCACCACTGCCTCGGTAAGGGGGCATATATTATTGCTGATTCTGACAACCACCCCTTGAAGAATCCCCGCAATGGGCTCTACCTCAAGAGGTTCTATTTCTTATGTCACCACCATGAGTCGCTTGTATTATATCTTTTCTTTTTGTTTTACACCTTTCTTGACATGAGTCTTACAATTTGTTTCCTTTCCTGCTCCAGATGGATCCTACCTCACATCACTACATTGGATTTGCTGATGGAGCAAGTAGATGGTCTCCTAATCTCGCCTCATTTGTGTGGGTTATTTATTCCCCTTCACATGAGTTGGTCCATATCGATAGAATGTGTGTTGACATTGCTACCAAAAACCAGGATGAGTACGATGGTGTCATTAGTCTCATGGCAGCTTCCCTTCATTTGGGTATTCATCACCTTGATGTCTTTTTAGAATCCTAGTTGCTTGTCTCCCAGTAGAATAACTGCTATTGAGTACACGATCCTTGTCTCTTTAGAAAGTTCCTATGCACTCGACATTTGGTTAGACATTTGAATCCATAACATTCATGCATGATCCCAAAAATCTCAATAGTGTAGCATAGCAAGTGGCTAATCATGTTCTAGAGTGGCACATTAATCATTGCATATAGGAAATAAAACTGCATCATGCATATTCATAAAATCATGCATACATATGTCATATACATCATATAGGCATTATCATCATAAAAAGACTCATATAAAAAACCATAAAAAAGTGCATCCACGTGCATAAATAAATATATCATGTCATAGTGTTCAGTAGAAAATGAGAAGCTCCATAAGCCTTCTCGTTTGAGCATACATATCATACAAAATCCTAGTACACCATTGCACTAGGGGCAGCACCACTAGCTGCTAGTTAGAATAAGAGGCCTCCTCCTAGTACTCGCAGTATGTATCCTCCTTTGTGTCCTCCTCACTAGGGTCCTCCTCATCCTCCATTGGTGCATCACCCTGTGCCGTTGCTCGGACATACATGACAGTGACTGCAATCCTCTTCATCAAGGGGATCCACTCTTGAGGAGCACGGTAATATGCGGCAATCAAGTCGTTGTCCAAGTAGTGCCACCAACCATCAGTGACCCCCTCTAACAAACTCTCTATGTCACAACGAAGTGAATTCAAAGTACTCTGGCACCTATGAGCAGGTGGATCTATCCCCTCCACCATGCCCCTCCATCGCTCATAACCTGCTGGCAGGCATGGTTTGATGTCTACACATACACATAGTACACCATCATTATCTTTCATACACATAAATTGGCTACTACTAATCTAGTAAAATATATATGAATGTAACCACATAAAAAATCATGTCTATGTACCATCAGGTCCCCAGGCCTATCCTGGAGGTCATCTTAGGATCTCCTTTGTAGTCCATCCCTACGTATGGGTAGTCCTCTCTGAGGAGTAGGAATAGTAGTTTCCTCCACTCTGCCAAAATATCTCAAGTAAATAATTAACCCACTAGGCCACCTCCCTCTTGGATCATCATCTCGCTCCACCTCCCCATGCGAGGCTCACGAGGCCCTCCCTCCCGCACAACCAAGTGCGATTGTAGGGTCATCAGTCGCTCAAAGAAGAACAAGCATTAAAATGAGGGGAAAAAAAATCCCCCCCCATGGTCCTGGCATGGTTCAGGGAACACCGAACCACTATCAAGTACATATGGGCCCACCCATAATATGTTTCCCCCAACACACGCTCCACAATCTGGTGCCACGCCCCTGAGATCTTGTGCAGTTTAGATGACCCCAATACTCACAGCATCATTTCTGTGACAGCCCAAGTCATGAGACTCTCAATGTCGCACACCAGTATGTATGACCCGTGCACCATAGCTGAGGCATATAAATTCCTCTTGTAGAGGTCATCTAGTGACACATCATGTGTGAGCTTCGACATAGTGTCTTCAATCACACCCAACATCGGGAGCCCAGTCAGAAAGTAAATATCAGAGAGCGTGATATTGATTTGCTCCCCCTAGATGATGAAACACTCTGCATCCCGGTCCCAAAATCTCACCAGTGTCTCTAGTAGCAGTCTCATGGTATGCATGAGTGGAACTCAAAAGTACTTCAGTAACCCACTTCAGGCTAGGGTGTCCACCACCGCCCCACTATAGAGTCATCCAGAGTCCGTTTGAGACACCGTTCACACCACCGGGTTTAGTTTTCTGTCCTTTATCTTTTAATGAGACCCTTATCTCGTGCTCTCACTATGATTTTCTAGGCCATTTCCCGGAAGCCAGCTTGGTTTGCATGCCATCATGTGAATATCCCCTTGTATGTATTGGCATGTTCACAAGCCACTCAGTCCATCCATACTACATAGTTGGACATTTTTTGACCACCATCCATCGTCCCACGAGGGCCCCCCACTAGTGTTCTGCATTTATGCCCATCATCCATGTTCATAACATCACCTCTTTCCATACATCGAATACTTCCCCCTTTCTTGATTGACTATTATGGAGTTTCGGTTACACTCTTTTCTGACTCCTAAAAGAATGAAAGGATTGTCGAGCACACTTGCTTCCTTTCACTCTCGTTAAAGTATTTGAAAGGGCATATATGTAGCCTTGTTTATCTCCTTTTTTGGACTATATAGACTATGATAAGACAAGGATCACCCTGGCACATTCAAGCCAGGACCATTTCCCTTTGTATCCTTTTATGCTTTCTTAGACACTAGGACTGTACTTTACAAAAAATCTCATTATAGGTTGTCTTTAAGCTCTTTTCTGGCCTTCTCACCAAGAAAATATTGTTGAGCAAACTTGGTTTCGGTCATGCTTATAAAATTATTTGAATGATCGTCTAGTTAGTATAGGTTTAACCTTTTTTGGACTGATTGGACTACCAGCAGTAAAGAAGTATTCCTTCCCCAAAGGTTGGGAGAGCTCTCCTTTGTACACTTTTATCCTTTTTTGGGCTAAGGAGATTACATATGAAAAAGATACCACACTGGAGTATTCTTCCTATTTTTAGACTCTCTAAAATTGAAAACACTATCGAGCATTTACTTTCTTGGGATCACTAAAAATCCATGAGATCGTGTCATAACGATGTCTTTTGGTGCCACCCCATATATCACAGTTGGCAGCTTCCCTGCTTTGGGTCGCCTTTGTTCAGATTATTCTATGATGAGTCTTCCTTGGATCCCCTGGATATCACTAGTCTAGTTACTTCCCCCAATATTTCCCATTTGCAATTATCTTCCCGTTATTACAACTTTGATCGCTCCCCCATGAGTCGGTTTCATTTGCTTCCTGGTCAACCCTGCTGTCATACTTTGAACAAAAAAAGTTTGAGTTCCCTGTACTCCAATACCCTGGTTCCCTCATTCAATGTATAAGTTCCCAAATTGATTCCACATCTTTGGTTACCCCCCTCGTCCTTCTAGCCAAGGACACATCATTGCCTTGGATGGTTGCAAATCTCCCTCTGTCGACATCAACACATCTATTCTAGAGGATAGACCCAAAGGTCCCTGTATCCCCGTTTCATCGACCTCATTGATGAGTTCCTTGGACCACTTGAGAGGAGTCATTAATTCCTCTCAGGATGGTTGTGTCTGACGTGCTCAACTTCAGCTACTTCATCACACCATTGAGATTCGTACAAGGTGTTGGTCTGTTCATTATTTGGTCTAAGACCTCGGTTGTCACCTGACTTTAGCACATTGGTGAGTCTACTATGGGACCCACACAGTTTCATGTCCCTTGTGATTTCTGGGTTGCGTTGGCAATAGTGTTCGGAAGCCCCCAGTGTAACGCTTCCATGCATCTCCAGTACTTGATGTAGTATATTGTACCACAGATATTCTGACTCTCTGTCAGTGAGTCCCTACAGTTATGTACACTTTTAGATCCAGCAGAGCATCAATTGTGAAGATATTGCATTCAATGAGAATTCCAGTGTTCCTATGTATTGGTTCTTCATATCATCATTGTATTTAGCCTCTCATTGTGGCCACCATTATGTAACATCAGTTGTATATGTATTGATCGGCTCTCATATTTTTGAGCCTTGATCTCATTATTTATTCTTTTGACATTGTTACAAGCATGGGGATGCCTGCCTCATCCATAAATATGTCACACATTGTATGTATCTCACCCATTGTTGGGAACTATTAATAAAAAACCAAAAGACACTGTGGTTTGAACGAGGAAGCTCCACTTCTCCGCAAATCTCCCTAGTATCTCCACTATTTCCATGATCGTTTGATGTCTGTCAGCCATACGAAGAGCTCTTGCCCTCACACATCAGGGGGCAATATGTTAACAAAAAAAATCACTCACCTAGCTCTGCATGGTCTAAACCATATACATACATCATATTCCTACCATATTTCCCTTACTTTTGACCTTCACAATGGTATTTCTAGTCCAAAACATTATTATTTCCTATGGTTTACCCTTCTCTCTCTAAAAAAAGGGCTAAAAAACCTAAAAACGGGTTGAAAATCCCGTTACACCCCCATCACCATAAAACATAAATAGAAAGGTTAGTTCAATATGTGTTGAAGTGTGGTGTTATTACAAATAAAAGAAGTCCATATGAAAATCTAATAGTATTAGCACAAAATAAAGTTGTATATTTAATATTGTGCTCAAATTACTGATGATTAAATAAGAAAAGAACCAAGAACAAATTTCCCATTCAATTCATCAATGACATGTTGGAAAAAATTCATGGAGTAAGGTATTTTTCAATGGTTTATTTGATATCAAGTTATTATAAGATCAAATTCAGATTAGAATATGTCACCAAGACCCTTTTCAAACCCATGGAAGAAACTATGAATTAAGGGTAATTCCCTATGGATTAGAAAATCCCTCTCCACCTTGCAAGAAGTTACGGATGAAAATTTTCATCCATACCTAAGGAAATTTATGTTAGTTTTATTTGATAACATCCTTTTATACAAAAAGACATAGAATGAACATTTGAAGCATCTGGGACAAATACCATCTATCTTAGAATAAAATCAACTCTATGCCAAAATGTTAAAATGTACATTTGGAAAACAAGAAGTCGAGTATCTCGGTCACATTATTTTGAAAGAAGGGGTTAAGGTAGATCCAAATAAAATAAAGGAAATCATCGAATGGCTCAAGCCAAGATACATATATCCAATCTAAGAGGATTTGTAGGGTTCCGAGTTAGTATCAAATATTCATCAAGATCTCTTCTAATTTTTAACTGCTCCCCTAAGAAACTTCCTAAGAAGAACTCTTTTCAATGGAGTGAGGAAGTAGGAAGGTGTTCTTAGGCATTGAAAAATATTATTTTCACAACCCTTGTATTGGAAACACTTGAATTCTCAAAACCATTTGTAATTGAATGTGATGCATACTGTGTTGGAATAGGATTAGTCTTGATGTTCAAAGCATGAAACTAAATAAAAGGGAATTCTTATATTACACATACAACAAGGAAATGTTTTCCTTCATCCATACATTAATAAAACATCAACAATATCTCTTGGGAATAAAGTTTACGATTCATATAGATCATAGCAATATTCAACACTTGTTACAACAAAAGGAGTTGACAACCGAGCAACTGAAATGGATAGAGAAAATTTCTACATTTGATATGGAAAAACTACATAAAAAGGGAGAGGACAATATAGTAGTTGATTCTCTTTCACAAAAATACAATGAAGTGCAAGTTTTTGTAGTGTACATAGTGATTCCCAAATTCTTGGATGAAATTCAAACCAAGTGCTAGAATTTTGATGGTTACACAAGATATTAAAACATTTAGCATCATAAAAACATAACCATAAGAAAATGATGATTGAAAGAAAGATAAGCACATCCACAGAAAAGAACGCAAATATTTATCGTATGAAACGCTCATGGGGAAGAAAACTCAACAAAAATTCCTTGATATAGAATATGACCAAGTACAATGTAAGACCCCAAGAACAATAGTAAAAGATCCCTTTCCTTAGTAGATTCTCTCTCTCTCTCTCTCTCTCACAATGACTAAGTGAAAAGTGTGTGTAAATGAGGGAGGTGCCTCACATATTTATACTCAATAAGTGAGTGACTCAAGTACCTAACTAGGTTAGACATGTTCTTTAATTAGTGTCGACCTACCTAGGAAGACTCAAAATAACATTTATAAAATACTTTTGTGGGTACTATTGCCCCAACTTACAATGAAGGTTTTACCTCATGACTTTTACATGACCAATTACATCAAGGACATTTAGGAATAGAGGAATACAATAAAATATCTTCTGAGGATACATTTATTTCAACACTCCCTATTAACAAGGAATGCATTCTACTTAACTAAAAACAAACAAAAAAAAATTGTACAACTAACTGGTGAATCTATATGTCATAGGAAGTTTTGTAACAACAACATCATAAGCATCATCTTCATCACATAACATCATCATCACTGGACATGATCATCAAAGAAGATCATCATCATTGGACATCATCATCATGAAACATCATCATCATCGAACATCATCATCACGAAACATAATCATCATCTACAACATCATCAGTATGTGAATTTTGGGACATCATCACAATCTGCAACATCATCAGTATGTGAATACTGGAACATCATCATTATCTGCAACATCATCAATATGTGAATACCAGGATATCATCATCATTTGCAACATCATGAGTATGTGAATACTAGGTCATCATCATCATCTGCAACATTATCAATATGTGAATACTAGGACATCATCATCATCTGCAACATCATCATTATGTGAATACTGGAACATTATCACCATCTACAATATTAGTATGTTAATACTGGAACAACAACAACATCATTAGCATGTTAGTGCTAAAAAAACATCATCAACAAATAAATTATAGATCGTCATTTGCATCATCAACATAAAGATGCTAGAACAACATCATCATCATTAACAAAAAATGCTAAGACAACATCATCATAAAAAACATATCAATGTTGTAGCAACATCATCATCATCATCAACATATAAATGTTGGAGCAACAACATCATCATCATCAGTATCACAGAGTCTTGGGACCACAATCACATCAACATCATTATCAACATAGTGTTGAGACTAAAACAACATCATCATCACAATGTGATGGGACCATAACCACTTCAATATCATCAGGACAAAGTGTTGGAACCACAACCACATCATCAACACAAAGTGATGGAACCAAAAACACATAATCAACACAAAGTGATGAAACCACAACCACATCATCAACATAGAGTGTTGGAATCACAACCACATCATCAACACAGAGTGATGGAGTAATTTGAAGTAGCATCATGGTGGGAAATTTGGTAGACCCAAATGAACTTGTCTAGCTTACTAATCCTTTCAGACCAAGCAATCCTATCTAGACATACCGATCTACCTGGAGACCAAACAATCCTTGTTTGGATTACTAACCCTTTCGGGCCAAACAATCCTATCTAGACATACTAATCCCCCTAGGATCAAATATTCCTTGTTAGTGATTATATACCAATCCCAATGGGATCAACTAGGTGTTATTAGGATGACATACCAATCCTATACTGAGATTCCACACCAATACAACATGCACCATATCCACATCCTTAGCATCCCTCCCTATTTTGAGGGAGGTCCTTTAGGACTACACAAATATTGTCTTGAAAGTATTCACACTTTACATGATACAAAGGATTAGTCAATACATTAGACACTTCATTATTATTCTCTTGTACATCCGCAACATCATCAATCTTCTCTTGTACATTCACAATTGCATCATTCTTCTCGTGTACACCCATAACTGCATCATTCTTCTCTTGTACATTCACAATTGCATCATTCTTCTCTTGTACATCCATAACTGCATCATTCTTCTCTTGTAGGTGATTGCATACGATCCTTCCTACATGCCAAATATAGTTGCATGATTAGAAATATTTCATAATCTTAAAAGCATACTGATTATGAAAAATTATTAAGCATAAAGATATATGTCATATAGTCATGCAACTATTTCATCCAATGCAACATTCATTCATATCATGTATACATATGGTAAATTTCTAGATGCATTCCATCTCTACTAGGACATTATTAAGAGCATGCACTAATCCCAACATGTCAGCAAAGAAGTTTCATTCTATATAAGTAGCAATGGAATTCTGTACAACACCATAATCCACTTTCCCATCACATGCATATTAGTATTAAATTGTTCATCGATGCAAACACTTTAACATACATAATACACTTCCTAAATATAGGAACATATTTATGTACACAATATAATTTAAGCAACTAGATATATAGGAAATAATCATTTAAATACTTATCTTTGTTTGTTTGTCGGATTCCCTCTTTTTCTCTATCTCCTTGCATGAATTACTGGAGTCTCTAACAATGTGCTCTACTTCATCGTCTGATTTTGAGGGCTTGTGTCTATCTTTCTCATGATTGGAAATACTAAGAAAGTATTCTATAGCATAGATCACATAGGACTATGTACATGTGTTGAATCTATTTTCCCTACAAATGAATCTCTTCTTATCCAATGCTGAAATGGATAAGAGCATGGTCTTTGTCTCCACTAGTAGAATTATTCTAGATAAAAATACACATTCCTCATTACTTGAGGAATCTTCCATTTATTTCTTCTCAGTTGGTTCTTCATGAAGGAAGATTATGCATCAATGATGTCATATAGAAATTCCATTGAATCTAGTTGCTTCAGAGTCTTCTTCACGTGCTTCACACAACTCTGGTTGTTACAATACACACAAGTTCTCATCAAACAATCTTGCAAGTAGCTTTAAAAACCATACTTCCTCACAACTTCCTAAACATGTTGCAATTTACTTTGCCTTAGCTATACTCAGTGCTTCGTTCATCTGTTTCCTATTTGTAGCACTATCGGCCCAATCAGAGTTAGTCATATCCTTGCTGGTAAATCCTCTGATATATTGTATATATGAGTCCTTCCTCAATCATATGCTTCAGTTTCCACAACCATGTGAACATGTCTTCTCCCCACCATGTACTAGCAAAAATAAAATATCCATCCTCGTGTTCATGAATTACATCAATGAACCAATCATCTTCCTATAGATTGTGGCATCAACTGTATTTGAAGTAGGATTACATAACAAATTAAATTTATATGCCATTGGTGTAGCTATAGCCCAACATCTTGAACCTGTTCAAGGTCTTGACTGCATATTTTCCTTGGCTAAGGAAAATATCCTCTCAATTTTTCCATACCTCTAATCCCAAGAATCCTGTAAAGATTATTGAACTCAGAGATCTATTGTAGTTACTCCCTTTGAAGTGGAGCATCATCCTCCCTCCGCATCTTGTTCACTCTGCATTGAGACATTCTACACTGGATTGATGGGTGGCCTCCTTTGCTGCTAATCTTCTATGTATCCATCTATGTCACCTCTCAAGGTCACTAGATATCACGATCCTCCATCTTGAACTTTGTTGCAATTTTTTCTTGCGCCCATCTATGAGCTTCTGATCCTTTGTAGGATACTATCTTCAGCCTTGTGCTAAAGGTTGGGATCTACATCCCTTTAGTTGATCCTAAATCTCCTCATGTAACTGTATATTTTATCGCATGGGTGCCTTTTGAGGTAGTACAAAGCCTTCTATGCATAGGTGGTTTTCTGTAAAGAGTCCCAAATCCTGGAGGTTGTTTGATATGTCCTTCTACTTCAATTACACCAACTGTATAGTGTAATATCTAGCACTAAAGAGATGTGTTTGATAACCAAATAAATGTTTCACCATAATCGACTCCCTCTTTCTGACAGAAACCACAAACCATGCTTTGTATCTCTTGATGTTTCCATCTGTTGTATGCTTGATTTATTAGATTTAAATTTAAGACATTACATACTTCCCTTTATGTCCCGAAATCATATCCAAACATGATCAAATTGTACTTCACAATCATATCATCTTTTTATTCTTCCTTCATGGGAAATTATTTTGCAAAGTTTCCTAACACAAGTGAAACATCTGAGTTGTGAGAGGTCCTTCTTCTGAAATATTCTTATTCTTACTAGAATGTTCTTCCTCGTTCTTTTTCTTCTTGGCATGAGTTTTTAAGGATTAATTGTCATATTTATCCATATACTCTTCTTTTTCTATCAATTGTGCTTCTTCTTACGTGCATTCCTCCATAGGCGAGCCTCCTTCTAGAACAAGTCCCTTGAATGAAATATTCCCATGAACTTGGGAGACCATTCAAGATTTCCACATCCACTTTTGCTTCTTCGACATTGTCTCCAATGGATTCTAGTTTCTCCTTAATTCTGAGAGACCCTTTCAACATCGATAATCAGAATATTAAAATTTTATTTGTGCTCAAATAAATGGTAATGATGAATGCAACTGTAAAAAATTGCTACGACATCGATAACCCGTAGAATTTCTCCATAATCATTGATATGAATAAATACCCTAAATTTGAGTGGAAGAGTGACATTTTATGGTATAAAGGAATAATTTATTTAAGCCCCATTTCAATTTTTAAATGTAGAGTTCTTAAAGAATCCCATGATTGTCCAACTGTAGGACATGTAGGTTTTTTCAAAACTTATTGTAACACAAGATGATCATTCTTTTAATAGGGGATGAGTGCATATATTAAAAAACATGTAGCATAATGTGGCACTTTCCAAAGGAACAAAAGATAAAATGTATTAACCCTTGGGATACTCAATTTGCTACATACCCCTCATAAAAAATAGGAAGAATTTTCAATGGATTTCACTGATATATTACCCATGTCATAAGGGAAGGATAAAATATAGGTGTTGATAAAAAACTAACCAAGTATGAAAATTTTATTTGGTTAAGAAAAAATATTATGCAAAACAAACAATCGAAGTTTTTTGTAAAAATGTCTACAAGTTACACATATTTTTGAAAATTATCATTAGTGATAGAGATGCCAAGTTTAAAGGAATTTTTTTGATATATTTTTGCAAAACAATTGGGACATCACTTAATATGAGCTTAGCTTACCACCCTCAAACTGATGGTCAAACATAATTTGTCAATAAATGTTAGAAAAATGATCTTCAATGTTTTCTAATCGATAAGCAACATAGTGGTTCAATGGTTGCATTTAGTTGTGGTGGTATAATACCACATATCATACATATGACAAAATTACATTATTCGAAGCCCTATATGGATATGAACCTTTGAAATGGAAAAATTTAGCCACAAGTCAAGCAAGATTTGTGTTAATAAAGGATTATTTAAAAGAAAATAAAAATGTTGTTCAATTACTCAAGGAAAACCTAACACTTTCTAGGAATCACATGAAGCAACAACCCGACCAACAATGAATATAAAGAGAATTGAAAATTGGAGATTGATCCATATTCGTAAGACTCTAGCCATATAAATAAATATCTATTACACAACATGGTAAGAAATTAGCTCCAAAGTTTGATGGACCGTATGAAATTAAAAGGAAAATTAAGCACCTAGAATATGGATTGGAATTTCCAGATGGGAGTCATATGAACAATGTATTTAATGTATCATTCCTTAAAAAGGTGCTAGTTGGGAAACACCAGAAGGCATAGACAACACTTCCTATTTTGGATGATGAAGGACGAATCAATTTGGAACCATAATATACTATCCACTAGAAAGAAGATATTGAATTCTCTAGTAATCATAAAGTATCTTATTAAATGGAAAATTTTCCCCAAACAAGACGCATCTTGGAATTTGAAACATTTTTTTATAGTTGCATCCTTCATTACCATTTATTTGAGCACAAATAAAATTTTAAGGGAAGGGAAATGTTACATCTATTATTATTATTATTATTATTACTATTATTATCACATGAAATCATTGTTAATAATGAGAATTAAATTGCAAGAGGACATGACTCCTCCAATCGGTGCCCCAAACCCATAAAAATCGGGCCACCATTTGTAATTTATCATCTACTCAATCATATATATATAAGTATTTCTAATCATGGATTTTTGGATTCAAAGATATAATTGAAGTTAAACCGGGATTACGTCTAGAGTCAAGGTTAAATACTATAGATACCTGTAATGTCCCAAATTTCGCATTGGGTCACAATGGCCAAATCACATTTCCCATATTCATGAAAGTTGTCAAATGGATGCTAAAATTCAAATAATTGCGAAGGGGGAAAATCACTAGTTTCCTAGGTTGGGGGTGGAAGCTTTGAGATTTGGAATAAGGGGGATAATAAATGATGTTTAGAAATTAGAAGGGGATAAATATTTAATAATGTATCTTATTAAATAAATACACGATAAAATTGAAGTGGAAATGGAGCATGGAGTCACATGGAGACTATGGGGCCCACACAAGCTAGAAAATTGGTGCCACATGGCATCCTCCTCTTGCAATATCGAATCTATGGGAAGCCTAATGTTTTTGGATGGATTATAAGGTTAATATACTCATCCATATACTTCATAGATTGAATTTGGAATGAATTCTAACTTACATGGGAGAGGAAGAGCCAAATGGGAGTTTCATGGACACTTGGCTAGATTCCCCTTACATTTATTACATCTATGACACCAATGATGGAAATTCTATGAAAATTATGACCCAATTCAGATATTAAGGCTAACATCTGAAATATATGACATGTCAGGCCTGAATAGAGCATCTTATAGGGCGCTCATGGGAGTTGGAGAAGGCCAAGAGGATCCTACTCGAATTTGGGGGAAGATGGAAGAGGAAGAGAGAGGCAACATGGAAAAGAATGAGAAACCACACAAATTCGACTTGGATTGGGTTTATGGATGATTTGGGGAACCTTAGAAGGCTAAGGATGTTTATAAAATATAGGAATAAACCAAGAGAATGGGTTTTGATCATTTGATGAATTTGGGTTTGTGAAGAGAGAGCTAGTGGATGAATAGTTCCTTAATTAATGTATAATATGGGTTTCATTTTTAGTAACTTATAATTTGTGACCATTGGTTCGAATTTCATATCATTTGGAGCAACTACATCTCATTTCCCCAAGGGTCCAAAACTAGTTTTTTATATCTGATTGAAGGAAGTGATAACAGCCATGTGAGGTCGATTGGTTATGTATATGAGTCTATGATAATTTATTATACATATAACCTGCTTAAATTTTATAATTCGAGTGGGTTCCATCACACTTGGGAAGCCATTTCTATCATTCACCCCGGGGGGATTTGAGCCCCAAAATTGCTAGTCAAAGTATCTATCTTATTCATAATTTGATATAGAATTGAAGAAGTAATTAGAATTACATAATACATCCCTAAAAATTATAATTAATTTATTATATCACTCATACACCTTCTGGTACATTTCGAGAGCATTTGGAGCTATTTTTAGTCATCTACCATTAGGGGTTGGAACCTCAAAACTACTAGTAAATTCATGGAGTTCTATTGGATACCTATTCATCCCCAAAAACATTTAATATAATTTATTTAATGTATAATAACAGATCCAGGTATCATACCCATGATTAGTGAAGGTTGTACATTGTTGTGAAGATATTTGTTCCAGGGCCCAGGGGAGTTTCCACCTCCCAAATTGACTAGTCTTGTCCCAAAACTTATTCCATTGGAAATTACGGACAATGGTTGGGTATATCAGATGATTATATGTCTGATATATGTGATAATATGTCCCATCAGACCTTGGGACCTTCCTCATGAATTTTGAAAGAAATTAGAGGAATTTTGGAATTAATTGAATCCATATAACTAGAGTTGTAAGAAGATGAATTTGAGTACATTGTGAAAGAATTGAAGAATTGGTCATTTTGATAAAATTTCCAAAAATGGGAAATTAGAGAATGGTATTGGAACCTATTGAATTTATGTATGGTATAAATGAATTGAAAAAAGTCATTAAGTCATGTGGTGATGATATGACCAGGCAGGTTAAGCAAGCATTATAATTGATGGTTAGCCAATTTATGGGTAGTAGAAGTTTGCATAATGAAGAGACACATAATATAATTTATTTTGAATACCTTAATGATTGGTTGAAGGAATTTATGAAAAATAATTCAAATAAGAACGCATTAAGGAATAATCATCAATGCAGAAGTAGGGAGGAGACCAAGGAGCAACAAATTTCTGTGGGTGGTGAAGAAGAAAAAGCATTACATCAAGAGGGTCGAAATTCACTCCCAAATGAATTTGAAAAATATGAGGAAACATCACATGAGAAGGAAGAAGAGTACCTTGAAACTATTGAATATCATTCTGAAACAAATTCTACTATGGACATGGACCAAAGGGCATCTACAGATGGATGTTTGAACTATGAAGGAGTACCTAATGATGGGTTCTCACAACTCTATGTTGGTGACATAGATATCAGATCTGAAAATGTTGCTGCAATACAAATATCTCATGAGTATAAAGATGAAGACCTCGTAGCAGAAAATGAAGAACCAAGATCAACTTCCCCATCTCCACTTTAGCTTCAAGGAGTTGATCAAATCCAGAATGAAGAAGAAAAGGAGGTTCACTCCCTTGAACCATCCTTCATTGAACGATCCTTGAATATGAGTGAAAGGGATATCCAAGAATCCCTTAAGATACTCCATGACACTCAAGCATTAGTGTCAAATTCTTGTTGGAGAGCTACTTCATTGGAGGAAAAATCCTTCCTTGAAGACATGGAGAAGATTCAAAGAGCAATGTGCCACATCAAAGGTGATTTCATGTCTTTGATTTTTTATAGAAACCATTTGCTTGAGCTTAATTAATTGTTACATGATGCATAATTGAAGAATAATGACGATAATCTTAAGCTCAGAATTCAAAATGAGCAACTTCTTTAAAAGTTGCAAGATGCTTGTTTTCCCTCAAATGTTTCAGATTGTCAAATGGTATATTGTTTGGAGGATTATCATGACATGGAGGATCATGAGAAATGTGGAAATTTGAATGTGCTTGATGTGTTTGAAGTTGAACTTGAAGAGATTCAAACACTTGATGTGGTGGAAGAGGAACTTGAATTGTCTCTTGATGAAGGTTATGCAATGTTTAAAGGAGAGCATGATTCCTCTACATTGGAACCAACCTATGACAAAGGTTTCACACTTTTGAAGGATCTGCATGATACTACCCATATGGATCCTTACCATGATGAAAATTCTGCACTTTTTGATCATTCGGGTGAGTTAGTTCATTCTCCTACTTCCTACAATTCGATGTTTTGCAGCATTAGTCTCAATGAAGAATGGGTGAAATGGTTCTTTTTTATGGTGCCACATGAGGAGTATGGAACTCCTAGATTTACTTTCTATGATGACATGGTTGGAGCACACTCTTATTTAAATTTGCAGCAGAATCCTTTGTTACTTTATGATGATGCACATCTACATGGATGCACCTATGATATGCATTTGAGTCACTTGAAGACTCATGGATTTTCTTGCTCAACACTTGGTTCATTTGAGGTTGGAGGAACTTCATCCAACAATGGGGTGAATAGATTTCTGATTGGAGAAATTTTTTGTTGCCAGCCACATACTTTGTTATATATTTATGATACTCTCATTCATGGATGTATTGATGGGACTTCTTTGAGCCACTTGAAGTCTTCATGTTTTATTTGCTCCTTATTTGGTTCATATTTTGGTGGATGTTCTTCATTCACTTCTTGGATGAAAGAACAAATGGTTGATTATTATTTTGATGCATATTACATTCTTTGGGAGAAGCATTATAGGACATGGAATCCTCGCCTACATTATTGGAGAAGATTTGACTGGTCACTTGAAACATGTATGCACTTGGCAAATGGTAGTCTACTCACTTGGAGGTATAAGCACTTTCATGATTTTTTGATGAGGCACCTCCTTGATGTATCTTTTTATTATGTTGTTATGTACTTTGATGATATATATTATGTAATCATGATGTTTGGAAGAATTCATACAAGAAAATGGGATCTAGGAATTCTCTTTCCTAATAGTATGAGTTGGAGAGCACTCTGAATTGTTGGAGTGCAATGCAAGCAATGGCACCCTAGGATAGTTTTTAGTCCCATTGATTCCAAATTCTTCGGGAAACAATAGTATGGGAGATGGATTCATCAATTAATAAGGTGATTTTAATTATATTAGTGTAGCAGCAAGCATGGTGGTTCCTCTCTAAAATCTTAATGGAATATCAAAGACTCAAAGTGGGCAGCTCAGTGGCAACTTCAAAGAATCATACATAAATCAGGTTCTTCAACAACCATGTTTGAAATTGCTTGAGGACAAGAAATATTGGGAAGGGAGGATTTGTAATGTCCCAAATTTTTCATTGGGTCACAATGGCCAAATCACATTTTCCATATTCATAAAATTTGTCAAATGGATGCTAAAAGTCAAATAATTGCCAAGGAGGAAAATCACTAGTTTCCTAGGTTGGGGGTGGAAGCTTTGAGATTTGGAATAAGGGGGACAATAAATGATGTTTAGAAATTAGAAGGGGATAAATATTTAATAATTTAGATTATTAAATAAATAAAATATAAAATTTTAGTGGAAATGGAGCATGGAGACACATGGAGACTATAGGGCCCACACAAGCTAGAAAATTGGTGCCACATGGAATCCTCCTCTTGCAATTTCGAATCTATGGGAAGCCTAATGTTTTTGGATGGATTATAAGGTTAATATACTTTTCCATACACTTAATATGTATAATTTTGGATGATTTTTAACTTACATGGGAGAGGAAGATCCAAATGGGAGTTTCATGGGCACTTGGCTAGATTCCCCTTACATTTATGACATCTATGACACCAATGGTGGAGATTCTATGACAGTTATGACAAAATTCCGAACTGAAGGATGAAATATGAAATATATGACATGTAATTCCTGAATATATAATATTATAGGGTTCTCAGGGGAGTTTGAGAACGCAAAGAGGCTCCTACTTGAATTTGGGGGAAGATGGAAGAGGAGGAGAGAGGCCACATGGCAAAGCATGAGCAACCACACGAATTCGACTTGGCTTGGGTTTATGGATGATTTGGGGAAACTTAGAAGGATAAGGATGTTTATAAAATACAGGAATAAACCAAGAGAATGTATTTTTATCATTTTATGAATTTGGGTTTGTGAAGAGAGAGCTAGTGGATGACTAGTTCCTTGCCTTAGCCAATTTCGAGGGTGAAAGATTCCCATCCTAATTGGTGATTTGGAGAGGCCACTCAGGTATTTCAAGGAGATTTAATGGAGTCATAAGTTACAGGTGAAAACTATAGTAATCTCATGGACATATGAATATCATCTTGTTCTTCCATTCATCTCAAGTTTTCTCACCATATTTCAGCTCTATGGAGTGAGGCGCACTTGGTGAGCTATCCATCTCTTTGAGGGAGATTCTATTGCTCCAGTATTCTGTATTCTGATGTAAATTTTTTGTTATTTAAGTTCACAAATATCTCAGGTGTAAATTCCAAGATATCTCATGTATTATTTTCCAATATTGAAGAAATAGTGCCATTTCCCCAATACCTTGTTGTAAACTCTTGCAATCTTGATGGAATCGAATATATGTGTGCACCATTGATGATTTATAAATGAATGAAATGTGATTAATTTATACTATGGGTTTCATGTTCAGTAACTTATAATTTGTGTCCATTGGTTCAAATTTCATATCATTTGGAGCAAACTACATCTTGTTTCCCCAAGGGCCCAAAACTAGTTTTTTATATCTGATTGAAGGAAGTGATAACAGCCCTGGGAGGTCGATTGGTTATGTATATGAGTCTCTTATAATGTATTATACATATTACATGATTCAATTTGAGAATTATAGTGGGTTTCAGCACACTTTGGAATCCATTTCTATCATTCACCCCGGGGGGGTTTGAGCCCCAAAATTGCTAGTTAAATATCTATCTTATTCTGAATTTTATATTGAATTGAAGAAGTAATTGGGAAGCCATAATACATCCCTGAAAATTATAATTAATTTATTATATCACTCATACACCTTCTGGTACAATTCGAGAGCATTTGGACCTATTTTGAGTCATCTACCATTGGGGGTTGGAACCTCAAAACTACTAGTGAATTCATGGAGTTCTCTTGGATAAATATTCGACCCAAAAACCAAATATGATGCTTAAAATATAATTTATTTAATGTTTGATAACATATCCAAGTATCATACCCACCATTAGTGAAGTTTTATAGTGTTGTGAAGAGATTTGTTCCAGGACCCAGGGGGGATTTCCACTTCCCAAATTGACTAGTCTTTTCCTGAAACTTCTTCCCTTGAAAATTGGAGACAATTTTTGGATATATAAGTTGATTATATGTCTTATATATGTGCTAATATTTCCCATCTCCCCTCAGGACCTTCCTCACCAAGTTTGAAAGCAATTGGAGGAATTTTGGAATCAATTGACTCCATATAACTAGAGTTGTAAGAAGATGAATTTGAGTACATTCTGAAAGAATTGAAGAATTGGTCATTTTGATAAAATTTCCAAAAATGGGAAATTACAATACCCCCATCACCATAAAACATAAATATAAAGGCTAGTTCAATATGTATTGAAGTATGGTGTTATTACAAAGAGAAGAAGTCCCTATGCAATTCCAATAGTATTAGTATGAAAAAAATATGGCTGCTTCATATTGTGCACATGTATTACTAAGGATTAAAAAAAAAAAATCAAGAACAAGTTTCCCATTCCATTCATTGATGACACATTGAACAAACTTCTTGGATCAAGTTATGTTTCAAGGCCTTATTTAAGATAAGGTTATTATCATATCAGAGTCAGATTAGAAGATGTCACCGAGACCCATTTTCAAACCCATGGAGGAACTATTATTTTAGGGTAATTCCATTTGGATTATAAAATCCCCCCACCACCTTCCAAGTACTTATGAATGGAATATTCCATCTATACCTAAGGAAATTTATGTTAGTTTTTTATG
The DNA here is from genome assembly GCA_001517045.1 of Pseudotsuga menziesii. Taxonomy (NCBI): domain Eukaryota; kingdom Viridiplantae; phylum Streptophyta; class Pinopsida; order Pinales; family Pinaceae; genus Pseudotsuga; species Pseudotsuga menziesii. Next base: position 200,596 of record LPNX011078229.1, read on the forward strand.
ACATCCTCGTATACAAAAAAAATAGAAGGAAAATTTTAGCATATGGGATACATACTATGTCTACTAGAAGAAAATAAATTCTATGCCAAAATGTTAAAATGCACATTTGGAAAATAAGAAGTAGAGTATCTTGGTCACATTATCTTGAAAGAAGGGGTCAAGGTAGATACAAATAAAATCAATGAAATCAACAAATGGCCCAAGCCAAGAAATATATACAAGCTAAGAGGATTTCTAGAGTGCTAGTGTACTATCGAAGATTCATCAATAACTCTTCTCATTTAACTGATCCCCTAAAAACATCATAAGAACAACTTCTCTAAATGGAGTAAGGAAGCAAGAAGGTGTTTTGTGGCATTGAAAAAAATTATGTCCACAACTCATGTATTAGAAACACATGACTTATAAAAATTATTTACAATTGAATGTGACGCCCTAGGTTTCGAATAGGAGTAGTCTTGATGCAAGTAGGACACCCAATAGCTTTTGAAGGAATGCAACTAAATAAAAGGGAATGCTTAAAGTCTAGATAGAACATTGATTTTTTTTCCATCATGCATGCATTAGAAAAATGCTGACAATATCTGTTGGGAAGAAAGGTTATGATTCATATAGATCATAATAGTCTTCAATACTTGTTACAACAAAAAATGTTGACAACCAAGCAACGAAAATGGATAGAGAAAATTTATACATTTGATATGGAAATCCTACATAAATAGGGAAAGGACAATATAATAGTTGATGTGTTTTCACAAAAAATACAAAGAAGTGCAAGCTTTGGCAATGTCGATAGTGATTCCAAAATGGTTGGATGATATTCAAGCTAAGTATGTGAAGAACACAGAGACTTAATCCGTAATCAATGATATGAACCAATTCCCTAATTTTGAGTGGAAGAATGACATTTTATGGTATAAAGGAATAAATTATTTAAGCCCCATTTCAATTTATAAATATAAGGTTCTTAAGAAATCCCACCATTATCGAGTTGCAGGACACATATGGCTTTTCAAACTTATCATAACACAAGATGATCATTATTTTGGAAGGGGATGAGTGCATATATTAAAAAATATGTAGAGTAATGTGACACTTACCAAATAAACAAAACTTAAAATGTATTGACCCCTGGGATACTCGATTCGCTACACACTACTGATCAGAAATAGGAAAAGTTTTCAATGGATTTCATTGAGGGATTACCCATGTCAGAAGGGAAGTATACAATATAGGTTTTGGTAGAAAAAATAACCAAGTATGGACATTTTATTTGGGTAAGAAAAATATATTCTGCAAAACAAGCAGTCAATTTTTTTTGTAAAAATGTCTACAAATTACATGGATTTTCAAAGATTATCATTAGTGACAAAGATTCCAAGTTTAAAGGAATTTCTTACATATACTTTTGCAAAAAAATTAGGACATCACTAAATATGAGCATAGATTACCACCCCCAAATTTATGGTCAAATAGAAATTGTCAATAAAAGTTTGAAAACCTACCTTCATTGTTTTGTAACACATAAGAAACATAAATGGTTCCAATTGTTGCATGTACCTGAATGCTGGTATAATACCACAGATCATACATATGACAAAATGACATCATTCCAAGCCCTCTATGGATATGAACCTGCAAAATGGAAATATTTAGCCACAAGTCAAGAAAAAGTTGCATTAGTGAAGGATTATTTAGAAGAAAATAAAAAAAAAATGTTCAGTTACTCAAGGAAAACCTAGCACTTGCTAAGAATCACATGAAGCAACAAGCCAACCAACACCGAATAGAAGGAGAGTTGGAAATAAGAGATTAGGTATTTCCAAGACTCTATCCCTATAAACAATTAGCTGTTGAACAACAAGGAAAAAATAAATTAGATCCAAAGTTTGATGAACCATATGAATTTAACAAGAAAATTAGACACCTATCATATGGGTTGGAATTACCAGAAGAGAGTCATATGCACAATCTTTTTCATGTATGATTCCTTAAAAATGTGTTAGGTAAACATGAAAAGGAGAAGAAAAAACTTCATATGTTGGATGATGAAGGACAAATAATTTTGAAACCATGAGCTCTTATTAATGTTAGAAATAAGATATTGTATTTTTTAGTAATCATGAAGTATCTTATTAAATGTAAAATTCTCCCTGGAGAAGGCACATCTTGGGAGTCAGAACATTTTTTACCATTGCATCCTTCATTACCATTTCTTTCAGGACAAATAAAATTTTAAGGGAAGGGAAATATTACATATATTATTATTATTATCAAGTGAAATGATTATTAATAATGATAATTAGATTGTAAGAGGATGTGACTCTTCCAATCGGTGCCCCAAACCCATAAAAATCAAGCCACCATTTGTAATTTATCATTCATTCAATCAT
>LPNX011078229.1:203174-365695 GCA_001517045.1 Pseudotsuga menziesii
ATAAAACATAAATATAACGGTTAGTCAATATATGTTGAAGTGTAGTGTTATTACAAAAAGAAGAAGTCCATATGCAACTACAGTACTAATGGTATGAAAGAAAAATGGCTCTTTCAAATTACGCATAGTTGTCAAATATTAAACAAAAAAAATCAAGAATAAATATCCCATTCAATTCATCGACGACATGTTGGACAGGCTTCATGAAGTAAGGTATTTTTCAAAGATTTATTTGAGATAAGGTTATTGTAAGATAAAATTCAGATTAGAATATGCCACCAAGACCCATTTTCAAATCCATGGAGGAAATTATGAATTTAAGGTCATTCCCTTTGAATTAACAAATTTCCCCACCATCTTCCAAGCTGTTACAAATGAACTATTCCAATCATTCCTAAGGAAATTTATGTTAGTATTTTTTTATGACATACTTGTATACAAAAAAACATGGAAGGAACATCTAAAGAATTAGGGACAAATACTATCTCTCCTATAATAAAATTAACTCGATACTAAAATGTTAAAATGCACATTTAGAAAACAAGTAGAGCACCTCAGTCACATTATCTTGAAATAAGGGGTCAAGCTAGATCCAAAAAAAATCAACGAAATAAGCGAATCGATCAAGCCAAGAAATATATCAAAGCTAAGAGGATTTCTAAGGTGTCAGGTTAGTATCAAAGATTCATAAATAACTTTTCTCATTTAACTGATCCCCTACAAAACCTCCTAAGAAGAACTCCTTTCAATGGAGTGAGGAAGTAGGAAGGTGTTTTGAGTGATTGAAAAAAATTATCTCCATGACTCCTATATTGGTAACACCTGACTTCTCAAAATCATTTGTAATTGTATGTAATGTCTTAGGTTTTGGACACCTAATAGGATTTGTGTTGATGCAAGTAGGACACCCAATAACTTTTCAAATCAGGAAACTGAATAAAAGGGAATGCTTATAGTCTACATACAATAAGGAAATGCTTGCCATCATGCATGCATTAAAAAAACATCAAAATATCTCTTGGGAAGCAAGTTTATGACTGATATAGATCATAACAATCTTCAATACTTGTTACACCAAAAAACATTGACAACTGAGTGACCGAAATGGATAGATAGAATTTCTACATTTAATATTGAAATCCTACATAAAAAGGGAAAGGACAATATAGTAGTTGATGCTCTTTCAAAAAAATGCAAAGAAGCTGAAGCTTTTTTAGTGTCGATAATGATTCCAAAATCGTTGGATGAAATTCAAATAGAGTATGCCAAGAGCCCAATGAATTGCTCCATAATTAATGATATGAATCAATACCCTAAATTTTGAGTGGAAGAGTGACATTTTGTGGTATGAAGGAATAATTTGTTTAAGCCCCATTTCAAGTTTTAAATCTAAGGTGCTTAAAGAATTCTATGATTTTCCAGCTTGTTGAGGCCTGGAAATTCGCAGGCGGCAACAGTAAGGGATTCTCCCCAATCAGCGTTCCCAACTAGCCCCCTGACTGTTTGGTATAGGGAATCTGTCCGGTTTGCTGTCCGGCTACTGTAGGTCAAAGTAACTACAAGGGTTTACCGGTTGCGGCCCGGTCCACCGGAATTTTTATTTTGACTTAATGTATGCAATGCACATGCCTATCTTAAACATGCAGGGTGACAAAAATGTAAGGAACGTCACAATGTGCTGCGCAGGTTCTTACCTCTCGTCTTAGGTTCTCGAACATCTAAACCACATATGCAACTATGAAGTAAAACAAATAACTATCTAAACACCTAACTACCTATCCCCGGGGAGCTAAAAATGATTATTAATGAGTAATGCATTATCTCCATGTATAATAAACCAAATTACAGATAGCTGATATTTACGTTTACAACACATGAACAATGAATTATTCTAACAATCAGATAGCTAACTGTTATATGAGCCACAAGCATTACTCTGAGTGAACTTTCCACACAATGAATCAGAAACCATTTAACAAGACATAGGTCATGAAGTTAGAACGATCTCACGAATTGTGGACACAAGCTGAAAAATAAAGTAATTCATCTTTCCGCCATCCATTTGTTAGCATTTGGAAAATTCACATATCTTTCTCCAACAGGCAAACTAAAATCTTTATTGCAAAAGGAAGTAGTTCTTCTTACAATAGGTCCTCCAGTATTACTGGGAAAAATCCCCTTCCTTATCTATGTCTCCTACTTTTATACAAAATGCAAGAAATGGTTGGGCTGCCAAAAGGGACCTTTGGGCATCCCAACCTTTGGTCTTCCTAACGCTTCCCCTTTTCCCAAAAACTTTTACAAATATTTTACAATATTACAATGACCGATTTCCCACTAAGAGGGTCCCGCTTGACTTTCTAGAAACTTCTTCCACGCTGTAGCTTCTCTGGCGAGATCTTCAAAAGAGTTGGGCTCCAAGAATTGGATACTAATCTCAAACGTTTCAGCCTTTTTCTTGATGGCCTCAACCTTGGTTGCATTTAGTCTCACCTGTTCTTCGAGGAGCTGCAAACAAACAACTGTTTGGCCTATTTCAATCTTCAGGGTTTGTTCGTCAATGGCTTGGATGCATTGTACTTTGGCCTCTTCCTCTTGTTGTCTTTTCTGCAACATTTCTATAAATGAGTCATGATTTGGGAACTCATGTAGTCTTTGCTCATCTTCTGCTTGACACCGGTTGTAAATGACTAAGTCTCTCCTGAAAAATTCAGTGCACAGTCCCTTTGTTTTCTGGACGGTTTTCTTGAAGTCCTCTGTAGTAGTGATAGCGAACTCCATCAAGTCATAATCTCGCTGAAGGGTTTGTCTATTCTTGTCTGACAGTCCTGCTGGGACTTCTTCACCTTTTTCTACCCTTGCCATCCTGTTGGTCAATACTTCAAGGATATCTTGTGACCTATCAACAAAGTAAGAAGTAGTCTCCAGGATTTCTTCTAATCGACTATCAACCTGGAGAATCTGGCATCTTTCCTTTTCTAGAACAGTTTGCAGGTGCAACACCTTAGCTTTCTGGGCCTGGATGTGTTCTTTGATCGGCTGCAGATCAACCTGCTGTTGTTTAACTGCTTCTAGTTACTCTTTTAGTTCTTTGACACATGCAGTATTGGACTCGTATATAATAGCCTGTTGCCCTTCTAGATCTTCTATCTTCGCCCTCATCTGTTCTTTTTCATTCTTCAAGCCTAGAATTTCTTGCTGTGCTCTTTCTAGGGCTTCTTGTGTTGTTTCCTATGCATGTGCTGCTCCCTGGATGGCGTAGATTTCACTCTTTGTAGCCTCCATTTCTCTGAGCACATGATCATATTTTCTTTTGAGTTTATTTCTCTCTTCTCTTTCCTTTCTCAGGGTGTCCTTCAGCTGATAGGAATTTTTCTTGGTAGATTCTATTTCATTCATCATTCGATCTATGTTATCTTCCGAAGCATGTATGGATGCCTTCCTGGCACTTATGGTAAACCTAGGATCTACGTCTGGCCCTACCATCACAACTTTATCTGATATCATCTTTCTAGTCGTTCCTTTTGCTTCTATCTTTTTCTCTGTTCTCCTCATGATTCTTTTAGTAGCTGTATCATAATAAACAGTACTGAAATCAGGGACTTCTTCCCCTTTTTCCTGTACGAAAGGTACCAGCTGAGTCATGGGGGTAGCAGCTTTGATGGTAGTGGGTACTTGAGGGATCTATATCTCGGGGTTTTCATCTCCCTGAATCAGCCCTGATGACACCTCGGGAGCTTACTGTTGCATCAACTTTATCTGTTCGGCCTCCTGCTCTTGCAGTTCTTCATCTAGCTTTCTCTGAGCTTCTTCGGCTGCTTCTTCATTGGCTCGTTCAGTTGCTTCTTGGGCAGCTTTCCTCTTTTCTTCTTCTCCCATTCGCATCCATTCTGTAGCCTCCTCTTCCAACCTCTGGGCCTCTTCTCTTATTCTTCTGGCTGCTTCTTCATTCTTAGCTTGTTCAGCCTTCTCTTGCTCAGATCTTTTTCCACCCTTGGTGGAATGCTTAGGTTTGAATCTCTTGCGGAGCTATGTCAGATTTGGAGCCATTCTGTAAACCGATTCATCGCTATCAAAATGATGGCTGTATTCGTAGGTCACCTTGTGTTTCTTGCAGTGTTCTGCTACTCTGCCATGAGTATCATTCCTTCGAAAAGTCATTTCGCCAAAGTGGAACCTCCCTAGTTCCTCTATGAACTCAGGCGCTTGTTTTACATTTGCGAATTTATAATTTCCCAGTTTAAATGAAAGGGGGGGATATGCATTCTTCTTGTACTGGAACAAGAAGTGACCAACTCCATCAATGTATACTTGTCTGACTGCCTCCTTGTGGATTATATAATCTGTAGCATATTTGGGCAGCAAAAAGGGTGTCTTTGACCCTCCATAACATCCTCATATACATACCATTTTCAGTCAAAAAGTAATCTCCATATTCACCAATGACCTGCATAGCGTCTTTTGACATGCAATTACATTCTCCCAGGAAGATGAGCTTGTATAATGGCATGAGGAACTGCTCACAAATATCTCTGTAGTGACTTTGATATAGATGGGCCCTTAGGGGTTTGTAGGCTGCATATACGGGCATTCTGTCTTTATCCCATACACACTGTAGGCCGGGGAAAGGCTGGTGACAAAGTATGCAATCTATCAGGATTGAGCTCATATAAAACTCAGATCTCTTCCTAGCTTCTCCTTCCAAAGCTGCAGCTACACAAGAGGAGAGACTGCTTGATACTATACTTTCCCAGTTGAAGATCGTGCCTTCCGTGGCCACATAGAACATCAGGGTATCCACTCGAATTTGAATAGCCTGCCATTGGCTCTCCCGAAAATCCTATTCAACATTAGAGCTATGAATCTGTAAGGAGGTCTGAGACTGGCTGTGTCGTATTCTTCAGTTGCTCTATGTCGGTATAGCTTCCCTGGCAAGAGCATCCTCTTCATGGTTTCTACAAAATCCATCCTAAGGTTGTCCAGCCATTCATTTGTCAGGAAGAGCTGAGGCTCTAGCAGGTGGTAAGCTAAGGCCACATACCCAGGGCTAAAGGCGGCATAAACCTGGCCCTCGACATTACACATAAGCATTGAGTTGTGGTTGGTATTTGGTAGAACCCATCTCATCACCTCCGGGCATGGAAACAGCTCGGGCCTGGTGGCAACTTTCATAATTACAGATTTTTCTATGTTTGCGTAGATGGGTGCTTCCTCAAGACCCATATCTGGGACTTCCCTACGGGAAATCATCCTGTATATATCTCCCCATTTGTATTCAGGCTCAACCCCGGTGACACATTGGGTGTCCTCATAGATGTACTCATTTTTTCTTCTACTTCTGCTGCTGGCACCTCCTCCATGGCTGGGGCCTTCTTCTTCTGTCTCTTGGACATTGTAGATTTTTCCTGTAATGTAAACATCATGATATTAAGCAATTCAAATTGTGAACATAGTGTAGCAGTTATTCTTTTCTCAAGTGCATCGAAGCTATAACGGGATTTAGACTTAGACCCTTCAGGCTGAAAGATTTGCAATGGTCGTACAATATTTTGCAACATACTATTATTCTATGTTAATATGTAAGTAAGAAAGCAACCCACATGTATGCACAACCACTCTATATCTTGACTATCTGAAACTATCTGTAAAAACTCAGACTATTACTGCAATACTATGAGCCATTAATACTAAAACCAGATTTATTGATCAACCGGTCTATCATGAAACTTACATCATCTCCCAGTATGCCATTTTTACCAATGAAATGATATGCAATACAAATGCTTAAATTTTAAACGCGAGGTGCGTCTATAAATCTCTGAACTCAGACATGGTTTTAGTAGGGATAAAAAAAAAATGGTAGAAGCTTATGCTGCTCGCGGATATGGAAGTTACATTGGTGCAACTATAAACCGCGGGAGTCCACAACAACTTTCCGCACAGGGAGCTCTCACTGACACCATTATTCATGCTTCCCCCAAAACTTAAATACTAACAACGGCACGGCCCTAGGGTTTCAAGGTAACCGACAATGACGAATTGCACGGCGCGGGTGGAGGTTAGGGCTCGAAAAATGGGCAAACCCATTAGGGAAACTAACCAGATAAGCATTCACCATCAAATCTTCAGCAAAAACCCCTTCGAAATTACCGACTGATATCATCACCATAAGGAATTCAACCAGGTGCAGGAGGCCGCCAGCCGCCTGCACCTCGTCTTTGTCCATTACTCAGGGTGAGACTGAAATGGCCGTGACAAAATAAACTCGGGTTCTAAAAAGGGAAACTTCCCCCCCTCCTTTTAACCGCGAACAATCATCCGACCGGAAACCCTAACAAGAAAAAAAACGGGCGCAAAGCCACCAGGGAGATGATTATGACAACTCTATCTACGGGTGACAAATACCTCGTGCGAGCAAAAAGGAACTACGGGGCCTAATCCTAGAAATACCCAAACCCCAACATAAATCCCTTAATCAAAACCTTGAAAAACATGAGGTTAGGTAGTAAAGATCCTACCTGGCAATCCAAAAAACGAGTGAGCTGATGACGGCTAGACTTCTCCTCCTTCCACTTGGACACTGGTACAGCAACAGCTAGGTCCTCATGCGCTCCTAAAACGACAGCTCAACTTACCGCGACAACGCTCGAAAACAATACAAAAACCCCGTTTATCGCCCCGTATATATAAAAATTTGCCACACGTGCGAGAAAATTTCAATCGGGCGCGAACTAAAACTGTGTCGGGCGGTCAGAAATTTCTTCCCCCCGCAGCGGCGGACAACTCCCTATACTTACTCACCTGTGACGGTTAAATATAACGCTTGAATCACCATCGTCGGGCGTCGGCGGACACAAAGTCCGGACCCTTCCGCAACGGCGGAGCAAGAGATGGTCGATCGTTCCGCTATACCGCCGGGCGACAACATGGATCTTCTGAGCTGTGTATTTACTCCTGAAAGCCCTCTCAAAGGTGTCCCAATTAGGAATGGAATTGGTAGGTAGTCCGAAGTACCAGGAAGCTGCTGCTCCTTTCAAAGTATGAGGAAAAAGTATACACACCACGTCCTCATGCTCTCCAGCCCCTAGCCCTTCTAGTGCTAGGTAAAAGCTTTGAAGGTGATCATCTACAGCGATGTTGTCCGCCGGGTCAAACTTGGGTAAAAGCTTGTCAAAGGCTTGAGGCAAGTCATGCAAAGGAGGATTTAGGTTCAGAGGTGACCTAGCTCTCCATGCTGGCAAAGGGTTAGGTTGATTACTGGCCATGAGCAAAGGTAAACAAGTGACACCAGGAAAATGGTCTGTCAAGGATAGGACTGGAACTTGCGAAATGGGGTTGGATTAAAAACTTCAAGCATCTGCTGATAGGATAGTCTCGGGAAAATAAGTTCCACGGCCAGCCTTTTACTGGCGGCCCTCCTTCTAGTGCCAAAACTGTTGAGGCCTGGAAATTCGTAGGCGGCAACAGTAAGGGATTCTCCCTAATCAGTGTTCCCAACTAGCCCACTGACTGTTTGGTATAGGGAATCTGTCCGGTTTGCGGTCCGGCTACCGTAGGTCAAAGTAACTACAAGGGTTTACCGGTTGCGGCCCGGTCCACCGGAATTTGTATTTTGACTTAATGTATGCAATGCACATGCCTATCTTAAACATGCAGGGTGACAAAAATGTAAGGAACGTCACAATGTGCTGCGCAGGTTCTTACCTCTCGTCTTAGGTTCTCGAACATCTAAACCACATATGCAACTATGAAGTAAAACAAATAACTATCTAAACACCTAACTACCTATCCCCGGGGAGCTAAAAATGATTATTAATGAGTAATGCATTATCTCCATGTATAATAAACCAAATTACAGATAGCTGATATTTACGTTTACAACACATGAACAATGAAATTTTCTAACAATCAAATAGCTAACTGTTATATGAGCCACAAGCATTACTCTGAGTGAACTTTCCACACAATGAATCAGAAACCATTTAACAAGACATAGGTCATGAAGTTAGAACGATCTCACGAATTGTGGACACAAGCTGAAAAATAAAGTAATTCATCTTTCCGCCATCCATTTGTTAGCATTTGGAAAATTCACATATCTTTCTCCAACAGGCAAACTAAAATCTTTATTGCAAAAGGAAGTAGTTCTTCTTACAATAGGTCCTCCAGTATTACTGGGAAAAATCCCCTTCCTTATCTATGTCTCCTACTTTTATACAAAATTCAAGAAATGGTTGGGCTGCCCAAAGGGACCTTTGGGCATCCCAACCTTTGGTCTTCCTAACGCTTCCCCTTTTCCCAAAAACTTTTACAAATATTTTACAATATTACAATGACCGATTTCCCACTAAGAGGGTCCCGCTTGACTTTCTCGAAACTTCTTCCACGCTGTAGCTTCTCTGGCGAGATCTTCAAAAGCGTTGGGCTCCAAGAATTGGATACTAATCTCAAACTTTTCAGCCTTTTTCTTGATGGCCTCAACCCTGGTTGCATTTAGTCTCACCTGTTCTTCGAGGAGCTGCAAAAAAACAGCTGTTTGGCCTATTTCAATCTTCAGGGTTTGTTCGTCAATGGCTTGGATGCATTGCACTTTGGCCTCTTCCTCTTGTTTTATTTTTTGCAACATTTCTATAAATGAGTCATGATCTGGGAACTCATGTAGTCTTTGCTCATCTTCTGCTTGACACCGGTTGTAAATGACTAAGTCTCTCCTGAAAAATTCGGTGCACAGTCCCTTTGTTTTCTGGACGGTTTTCTTGAAGTCCTCTGTAGTAGTGATAGCGAACTCCATCAAGTCATAATCTCGCTTAAGGGTTCGTCTATTCTTGTCTGACAGTCCTGCTGGGACTTCTTCACCTTTTTCTACCCTTTCCATCCTGTTGGTCAATACTTCAAGGATATCTTGTGACCTATCAACAAAGTAAGAAGCAGTCTCTAGGATTTCTTCTAATCGGCTATCAACCTGGAGAATCTGGCATCTTTCCTTTTCTAGAACAGTTTGCAGGTGCAGCACCTTAGCTTTCTGGGCCTGGATGTGTTCTTTGATCGGCTGCAGATCAACCTGCTGTTGTTTAGCTGCTTCTAGTTGCTCTTTTAGTTCCTTGACACATGCAGTATTGGACTCGTATATAATAGCCTGTTGCCCTTCTAGATCTTCTATCTTCTCCCTCATCTGTTCTTTTTCATTCTTCAAGCCTAGAATTTCTTGCTGTGCTCTTTCTAGGGATTCTTGTGTTGTTTCCTATGCATGTGCTGCTCCCTGGATGGCGAAGATTTCACTCTTTGTAGCCTCCATTTCTCTGAGCACATGATCATATTTTCTTTTGAGTTTATTGCTCTCTTCTCTTTCCTTTCTGAGGGTGTCCTTCAGCTGAGAGGAAGTTTTCTTGGTAGATTCTATTTCATTCATCATTCGATCTATGTTATCTTCCGAAGCATGTATGGCTGCCTTCCCGGCACTTATGGTAAACCTCGGATCTACGTCTGTCCCTACCATCACAGCTTTATCTGATATCATCTTTCTCGTCGTTCCTTTTGCTTCTATCTTTTTCTCTGTTCTCCTCATGATTCTTTTAGTAGCCCTATCATAATAAACAGTACTGAAATCAGGGACTTCTTCCCCTTTTTCCTGTACGAAAGGTACCAGCTGAGTCATGGGGGTAGCAGCTTTGATGGTAGTGGGTACTTGAGGGATCTGTATCTCGGGGTTTTCATCTCCCTGACTCAGCCCTGATGACGCCTCGGGAGCTTACTGTTGCATCAACTCTATCTATTCGGCCTCCTGCTCTTGCAGTTCTTCATCTAGCTTTCTCTGAGCTTCTTCGGCTGCTTCTTCATTGGCTCGTTCAGCTGCTTCTTGGGCAGCTTTCCTCTTTTCTTCTTCTCCCTTTCGCATCCATTCTGCAGCCTCCTCTTCCAACCTCTGGTCCTCTTCTCTTATTCTTCTGGCTGCTTCCTCATTCTTAGCTTGTTCAGCCTTCTCTTGCTCAGATCTTTTTCCACCCTTGGTGGAATGCTTAGGTTTGAATCTCTTGCGGAGCTGTGTCAGATTTGGAGCCATTCTGTAAACCGATTCATCGCTATCAAAATGATGGCTGTATTCGTAGGTCACCTTGTGTTTCTTGCAGTGTTCTGCTACTCTGCCATGAGTATCATTCCTTCGAAAAGTCATTTCGCCAAAGTGGAACCTCCCTAGTTCCTCTATGAACTCGGGCGGTTGTTTTACATTTGCGAATTTATAATTTCCCAGTTTAAATGGAAGGGGGGGATATGCAGTCTTCTTGTACTGGAACAAGAAGTGACCAACTCCATCAATGTATACTTGTCTGACTGCCTCCTTGTGGATTATATAATCTGTAGCATATTTGGGCAGCAAAAAGGGTGTCTTTGACCCTCCATAACATCCTCATATACATACCATTTTCAGTCAAAAAGTAATCTCCATATTCACCAATGACCTGCATAGCGTCTTCTGACATGCAATTACATTCTCCCAAGAAGATGAGCTGGTATAATGGCATGAGGAACTGCTCACAAAAATCTCTGTAGTGACTGTGATATAGATGGGCCCTTAGGGGTTTGTAGGCTGCATATACGGGAATTCTGTCTTTATCCCATACACACTGTAGGCCGGGGAAAGGCTGGTGACAAAGTATGCAATCTATCAGGATTGAGCTCATATAAAACTCAGATCTCTTCCTAGCTTCTCCTTCCAAAGATGCAGCTACACAAGAGGAGAGACTGCTTGATACTATACTTGCCCAGTTGAAGATCGTGCCTTCCGTGGCCACATAGAACATCAGGGGTATCCACTAGAATTTGAATAGCCTGCCATTGGCTCTCCCGAAAATCCTATTCAACATTAGAGCTATGAATCTGTAAGGAGGTCTGATACTGGCTGTGTCGTATTCTTCAGTTGCTCTATGTCGGTATAGCTTCCCTGGCAAGAGCATCGTCTTCATGGTTTCTACAAAATCCATCCTAAGGTTGTCCAGCCATTCATTTGTCAGGAAGAGCTGAGGCTCTAGCAGGTGGTAAGCTAAGGCCACATACCCAGGGCTAAAGGCGGCATAAACCTGTCCCTCGACATTACACATAAGCATTGAGTTGTGGTTGGTATTTGGTAGAACCCATCTCATCACCTCCGGGCATGGAAACAGCTCGGGCCTGGTGGCAACTTTCATAATTGCAGATTTTTCTATGTTTGCGTAGATGGGTGCTTCCTCAAGACCCATATCTGGGACTTACCTACGGGAAATCATCCTGTATATATCTCCCCATTTGTATTCAGGCTCAACCCCAGTGACACATTGGGTGTCCTCATAGATGTACTCATTTTTTCTTCTACTTCTGCTGCTGGCACCTCCTCCATGGCTGGGGCCTTCTTCTTCTGTCTCTTGGACATTGTAGATTTTTCCTGCAATGTAAACATCATGATATTAAGCAATTCAAATTGTGAACATAGTGTAGCAGTTATTCTTTTCTCAAGTGCATCGAAGCTATAACGGGATTTAGACTTAGACCCTTCAGGCTGAAAGATTTGCAATGGTCGTACAATATTTTGCAACATACTATTATTCTATGTTAATATGTAAGTAAGAAAGCAACCCACATGTATGCACAACCACTCTATATCTTGACTATCTGAAACTATCAGTAAAAACTCAGACTATTACTGCAATACTATGAGCCATTAATACTAAAACCTGATTTATTGATCAACCGGTCTATCATGAAACTTACATCATCTCCCAGTATGCCATTTTTACCAATGAAATGATATGCAATACAAATGATTAATTTTTAAACGCGAGGTGCGTCTATAAATCTCTGAACTCAGACATGGTTTTAGTAGGGCTAAAAAAAAAATGGTAGAAGCTTATGCTGCTCGCGGATATGGAAGTTACATTGGTGCAACTATAAACCGCGGGAGTCCACAACAACTTTCCGTACAGGGAGCTCTCACCGACACCATTATTCATGCTTCCCCCAAAACTTAAATACTAACAGCGGCACGGCCCTAGGGTTTCAAGGTAACCGACAATGACGAATTGCACGGCGCGGGTGGAGGTTAGGGCTCGAAAAATGGGCAAACCCATTAGGGAAACTAACAAGATAAGCATTCACCATCAAATCTTCAGCAAAAACCCCTTCGAAATTACCGACTGATATCATCACCATAAGGAATTAAACCAGGTGCAGGCGGCCGCCGGCCGCCTGCACCTCGTCTTTCTCCACTGCTCAGGGCGAGACTAAAATGGCCGCGACAAAATAAACTCGGGTTCTAAAAAGGGAAACTTCCCCCCCTCCTTTTAACCGCGAACAGTCATCCGACCGGAAACCCTAACAAGAAAAAAAACGGGCGCAAAGCCACCAGGGAGATGATTATGACAACTCTATCTACGGGTGACAAATACCTCGTGCGAACAAAAAGGAACTACGGGGCCTAATCCTAGAAATACCCAAACCCCAACATAAATCCCTTAATCAAAACCTTGAAAAACATGAGGTTAGGTAGTAAAGATCCTACCTGGCAATCCAACAAACGAGTGAGCTGATGACGGCTAGAATTCTCCTCCTTCCACTTGGACACTGGTACACCAACAGCTAGGTCCTCACGCGCTCCTAAAACGACAGCTCAACTTACCGCGACAACGCTCGAAAACAATACAAAAACCCCGTTTATCGCCCCGTATATATAAAAATTTGCCACACGTGCGAGAAAATTTCAATCGGGCGCGAACTAAAACTGTGTTGGGCGGTCAGAAATTTCTTCCCTCCGCAGCGGTGGAAAACTCCCTATACTTACTCACCCGTGACGGTTAAATATAACGCTTGAATCACCATCGTCGGGCGTCGGCGGACACAAAGTCCGGACCCTTCCGCAACGGCGGAGCAAGAGATGGTCGATCGTTCCGCTATACCGCCGGGCGACAACAAAACATCGGAGCGTCATATAAAGTCCCCCCTTCCGGAAACAGTCCGCAATGTCGGAAGGGGAGATCAACACACCGCCCGAAACTTCGGACGAGGAAGACTTCCCATTCTTCCGATGAAGAGCCAAAACCCATCCGAAACAGAGGAGAACCAAAACCCGTCTGCAACGTCGGAGAGATTCCAAACTCACCCGGAACAGTCGGGGCAAAAAAAAACAAAAGTCTAAGACTTGAAAACGATCCGCAACGGCGGGGAGGAAGATTAACAGGACGTCCGAAACGGCGGGGAGGAGGATCAACAAACCGCCCGCAACGACAAAATAGACAAAAACTTAACTCCCGGCTTTGAAGAGATGGGCCAAGCGACAATGAAATCAACTCAAGAGAGAAATCTTTAAGGCACGAAATCTTCAGAACATGTAATGAGGAAAAAACCAATCGATGAACAGCAACCGAAAATGCTTCACAATCCATAAGCCAAAAATCAAGAGGCTGTAATCCAGAAAAGAACCAACTAATTCAAAGTAAAAAAGGGGGGTCCAAATTTTAGAAATTTTGGGAAAATGTTGCGGCTGCAACAATTGGCGACTACCTGGTGAATCCTAGATCTCTGAATTAACTTTCTTTCTAAGTTTGAAACTGTATGAATAAAACTAAACTCTTTTAGCTGTCTGCATTCCCAAGCCAACCAGATTATGCATCATGTTACTTATAAGAAGTCCCTTTCCTCGGGAAAAGGTAACCTTAGTAGTGTTTTAGGTCTGAATAACTCTCTGGAGGCCAAAGGATGAGTTTTATTTTATCTGCCCTTTGGTAGTTATAGTTTGGACACCATAGGATTGTGACAGATAGTGAACAGTATTACCCTTTTGTTCCTCATTCCCATGCCTATTTGCACTTTTGTGCCTTTAGAACTTTCTTTCATTTGATATGAATCCTCCTGTAGGCCTTTCTTACTGAATTTCAATTCAGTCTCCTCTATCCCATAGTGTCCTTTTGTGTGAATAATAGATTTCATACTTCAATTCACGGACGGAGAGGATCTTGTGGCCATTTGGTCCTTCATATTTTAATATTTTTCGAGCTTTGCTTTGATGTGTCTCGCTTCTTTCAGGAGTATTGACTCTTAGGAGCTTTTATCCCCTTTCTTCATTTATGGCATGGGATCATTTATATATGATAAACTGTTTCACTCTGCTTCCTCCCCGTGTGTCTTTTACTGTGACTACCTTGGGGTATTTAAAGTGTGAAGTGGATGGAGTCCCCAGATAGTATTCTAGACCTTCTCACTGCTGAGGTATTTTACAGGGATTAAGTGAGACTTCGAATGAATGCATTGCCAGTTAGGAATACAATTACTAGAAGACATTCTTTAGAGCCCAGTCTTCTGCTCAGAATTTTAGTTAATACAGAGCCCTGAAGTTCTCCTTGCATCCAAAAGTTTTCCTCTTATTCAAAATAAACGAAAATTAGCAGACTATAAGAAAACAGTAGTAAAGCAAATCATGAACAAAAGCAATCATTAAAACAAATAAAAAAAACCTCGAGCATCAAGAAAACAAGGTAATTTATTTATGTACATAAGAAAACAGAAATTTAGGTCCACCCCTGAAAAAAATTTTGAAACTAAAAGTTGAGGGAAAGGGCTGGACTTAAACAGGAGTTACCTATCCATGGTCCAACTGTGCGATTTTTGAAATGGAACCCATATCCACAATTCTGCAGTCATTTCTTTCAGCCTGAGGAAGCTGAAGGAGCTCAGGCTGAGTGTTCGTCACAGGACTGGCCTTTGATGAATGTTGTTCTAGCTTAAGCTCAGTAAGATAATTTCCTAAAACAGAATCAGCAGATTCGTTTTCTTCCCCTAGCTTAGTGACATTGTGCTTCATAAAGGGTTCTCTTAGAATTTTAATCAAGTTTGGGATGCCTTTCTGGGGTAGCCACATATGAGACCAATCTGAAGCAAAGTATCCATTTAGTCTTGATGTCCAATCCAGGTTCAGGATCATTCCATAACCATCCGGTATATCTGCTACTATGATGTCAATGTAATGGCATATCTTTTTATTTGCAGACAATTGAATCATCACATTCTCCATTTCTCCTACTACTTTGACACTAGTTTTGTCAAGTTACGTGACATCCCAAAAAGTAGGCTTTATCTAACCCTTGAGTTTTTTGCAAACTATCAGAGGCATAACATTCATAGAAGATCCCGAATCCACCAAACAATTATGCACCTTATGATTGAGGATATCAAGGGTCACAAGGAAAGGTGGAGCGCTAGTTTTCTTTGTCTTAATCAATTCAATCTTTTCCTCCACAGGTTGGTTCGTTGTGGGAAGCTCCTCTTTAAGTTTGCCAGTTCTTCCCTCCTCCTCATCTTCCAATGATCTTGCAGGTTTAATGCGTGGCTCTATTTCCTGTTTGCAAGCGGTGTCTTGAGGTATGTCATTTCCAGCCTTTACATTAGCCTGCCTCTCGCTTTTCTCCTGCAACTCTTGAACTTTTGAGAGTTTTGCATTGTCATTGTTTGTCAAGTTCTTATCTTTTGTGGTTTTACATGTATGCTGATATTTGAGAGCATTTTCTTCAGTGTTAAACAGTGAAACTCCATTCCATGAGAACAAAGTATCGTCTTCTGTCTTTTCTATGGCCTGTTCCTCTTTCACCTCCTTGCTATGGTCTCTAATCAACTCGGGGTCCAACAACTTATTCATCACCCTTGTCATTGAATGTATCCATTGAGGACATTGATTCTCAGAGTGGGGTAGTTGGTGAAAGGTACAGAAATCATCTCCACCTACTTCTGTTATGTTGATGGATGCCAAATTAGAAGGTGGGACCTGCCATTGATTGTTATCTTCCTTTTGGGGATAGTATGGCTTATAGGTTTTCTGAATGTCCCTCTCCCTCTCGAGGTCTAAAATTCGGTTGGACATTTTCTGAAGCGCTTTCATCATTTCATGAAAATTTTGTTTTTTATCTTCTCTAGATTTAAATGGCAGTGAGCTTGTTCTTCCAGTGGTCTTTTCTTCAAACGAGTCAGGATAGCCCTCTATACTCTCACTCTCTACTTCTACTCTTTCAGCCTCTTGATAAGTTTCTATCAGAGTATTCTTGACTTTCATCTTGGCAAACATGGCCAGTTCAGGTCCTAGGGCTGAGGTATAATACTCGATTAAGACTTTATCTGAGGGTCTATCGGTTTCTGAGAAGTTCTTTAAATATGTTGAAAATCGTTGGGTGAAACAATGTACTTTTTCATTCTTTCCCTTTCTTAACAGACCCAGACCTTTCATCAATGAGGCATGTGTCTTCTGAGCTGTGTATTTACTCCTGAAAGCCCTCTCAAAGGTGTCCCAATTAGGAATGGAATTGGTAGGTAGTCCGAAGTACCAGGAAGCTGCTGCTCCTTTCAGAGTATGAGGAAAAAGTCTACACACCACGTCCTCATGCTCTCCAGCCCCTAGCCCTTCTAGTGCTAGGTAAAAGCTTTGAAGGTGATCATCTACAGCGATGTTTTCCGCCGGGTCAAACTTGGGTAAAAGCTTGTCAAAGGCTTGAGGCAAGTCATGCAAAGGAGGATTTAGGTTCAGAGGTGACCTAGCTCTCCATGCTGGCAAAGGGTTAGGTTGATTACCGGCCATGAGCAAAGGCAAACAAGTGACACCAGGAAAACGGTCTGTCAAGGATAGGACTGGAACTTGCGAATTGGGGTTGGATTAAAAACTTCAAGCATCTGCTGATAGGATAGTCTCGGGAAAATAAGTTCCACAGCCAGCCTTTTACTGGCGGCCCTCCTTCTAGTGCCAAAACTGTTGAGGCCTGGAAATTCGTAGGCGGCAACAGTAAGGGATTCTCCCCAATCAGCGTTCCCAACTAGCCCACTGACTGTTTGGTATAGGGAATCTATCCGGTTTGCGGTCCGGCTACCGTAGGTCAAAGTAACTACAAGGGTTTACCGGTTGCGGCCCGGTCCACCGGAATTTGTATTTTGACTTAATGTATGCAATGCACATGCCTATCTTAAACATGCAGGGTGATAAAAATGTAAGGAACGCCACAATGTGGTGCGCAGGTTCTTACCTCTCATCTTAGGTTCTCGAACATCTAAACCACATATGCAACTATGAAGTAAAACAAATAACTATCTAAACACCTAACTACCTATCCCCGAGGAGCTAAAAATGATTATTAATGAGTAATGCATTATCTCCATGTATAATAAACCAAATTACAGATAGCTGATATTTACGTTTACAACACATGAACAATGAAATATTCTAACAATCAGATAGCTAACTGTTATATGATCCACAAGCATTACTCTGAGTGAACTTTCCACACAATGAATCAAAAACCATTTAACAAGACATAGGTCATGAAGTTAGAACGATCTCACGAATTGTGGACACAAGCTGAAAAATAAAGTAATTCATCTTTCCGCCATCCATTTGTTAGCATTTGGAAAATTCACATATCTTTCTCCAACAGGCAAACTAAAATCTTTATTGCAAAAGGAAGTAGTTCTTCTTACAATAGGTCCTCCAGTATTACTGGGAAAAAACCCCTTCCTTATCTATGTCTCCTACTTTTATACAAAATGCAAGAAATGGTTGGGCTGCCCAAAGGGACCTTTGGGCATCCCAACCTTTGGTCTTCCTAACGCTTCCCCTTTTCCCAAAAAAATTTACAAATATTTTACAATATTACAATGACCGATTTCCCACTAAGAGGGTCTTGCTTGACTTTCTAGAAACTTTTTCCACGCTGTAGCTTCTCTGGCGAGATATTCAAAAGAGTTGGGCTCCAAGAATTGGATACTAATCTCAAACTTTTCAGCCTTTTTCTTGATGGCCTTGACCCTGGTTGCATTTAGTCTCACCTGTTCTTCGAGGAGCTGCAAACAAACGGCTGTATGGCCTATTTCAATCTTCAGGGTTTGTTCGTCAATGGCTTGGATGCATTGTACTTTGGCCTCTTCCTCTTGTTGTCTTTTCTGCAACATTTCTATAAATGAGTCATGATCTGGGAGCTCCTGTAGTCTTTGCTCATCTTCTGCTTGACACCGGTTGTAAATGACTAAGGCTCTCCTGAAAAATTCGGTGCACAGTCCCTTTGTTTTCTGGACGGTTTTCTTGAAGTCCTCTGTAGTAGTGATAGCGAACTCCATCAAGTCATAATCTCGCTGAAGGGTTTGTCTATTCTTGTCTGACATTCCTGCTGGGACTTCTTCACCTTTTTCTACCCTTGCCATCCTGTTGGTTAATACTTCAAGGATATCTTGTGACCTATCAACAAAGTAAGAAGCAGTCTCCAGGATTTCTTCTAATTGGCTATCAACCTGGAGAATCTGGAATCTTTCCTTTTCTAGAACAGTTTGCAGGTGCAGCACCTTAGCTTTCTGGGCCTGGATGTGTTCTTTGATCGGATGCAGATCAACATGCTGTTGTTTAGCTGCTTCTAGTTGCTCTTTTAGTTCTTTGACACATGCAGTATTGGACTCGTATATAATAGCCTGTTGCCCTTCTAGATCTTCTATCTTCGCCCTCATCTGTTCTTTTTCATTCTTCAAGCCTAGAATTTCTTGCTGTGCTCTTTCTAGGGCTTCTTGTGTTGTTTCCTGTGCATGTGCTGCTCCCTAGATGGCGTAGATTTCACTCTTTGTAGCCTCCATTTCTCTGAGCACATGATCATATTTTATTTTGAGTTTATTGCTCTCTTCTCTTTCCTTTCTCAGGGTGTCATTCAGCTGAGAGGAATTTTTCTTGGTAGATTCTATTTCATTCATCATTCGATCTATTTTATCTTCCGAAGCATGTATGGCTGCCTTCCCGGCACTTATGGTAAACCTCGGATTTACGTCTGTCCCTACCATCACAGCTTTATCTGATATCATCTTGCTAGTCGTTCCTTTTTCTTCTATCTTTTTCTTTGTTCTCCTCATGATTCTTTTAGTAGCCCTATCATAATAAACAATACTAAAATCAGGGACTTCTTCCCCTTTTTCCTGTACGAAAGGTACCAGCTGAGTCATGGGGGTAGCAGCTTTGATGGTAGTGGGTACTTGAGGGATCTGTATCTCGGGGTTTTCATCTCCCTGACTCAGCCCTGATGATGCCCCGAGAGCTTGCTGTTGCATCAACTTTATCTGTTCGGCCTCCTGCTCTTGCAGTTCTTCATCTAGCTTTCTTTGAGCTTCTTTGGCTGCTTCTTCATTGGCTCGTTCAGCTGCTTCTTGGGCATCTTTCTTCTTTTCTTCTTCTCCCTTTCACATCCATTCTGCAGCCTCCTCTTCCAACCTCTGGGCCTCTTCTCTTATTATTCTGGATGCTTCTTCATTGTTAGCTTGATCAGCCTTCTCTTGCTCAGATCCTTTTCCACCCTTGGTGGAATGCTTAGGTTTGAATCTCTTGCCGAGCTGTGTCAGATTTGGAGCCATTCTGTAAACCGATTCATCGCTATCAAAATGACGGCTGTATTCGTAGGTCAACTTGTGTTTCTTGCAGTGTTCTGCTACTCTGCCATGAGTATCATTCCTTCGAAAATTCATTTTTCCAAAGTGGAACCTCCCTAGTTCCTCTATGAACTCGGGCGCTTGTTTTACATTTGCGAAGTTATAATTTCCCAGTTTAAATGGAAGGGGGGGATATGCAGTCTTCTTGTACTGGAACAAGAAGTGACCAACTCCATCAATGTATACTTGTTTGACTGCCTCCTTGTGGATTATATAATTTGTAGCATATTTGGGCAGCAAAAAGGGTGTCTTTGACCCTCCAAACATCCTGATATACATACCATTTTCAGTCAGAAAGTAATCTCCATATTCACCAATGACCTGCATAGCATCTTCTGACATGCAATTACATTCTCCCCGAAAGATGAGCTTGTATAATGGCATGAGGAACTGCTCACAAATCTCTCTGTAGTGACTGTGATATAGATGGGCCCCTAGGGGTTTGTAGGCCGCATATACGGGCATTCTGTCTTTATCCCATACACACTGTAGGTCGGGGAAAGGCTGGTCACAAAGTATGCAATCTATCAGGATTGAGCTCATATAAAAATCAGATCTCTTCCTAGCTTCTCCTTCCAAAGCTGCAGCTACACAAGAGGAGAGACTGCTTGATACTATACTTGCCCAGTTGAAGATCGTGCCTTCCGTGGCCACATAGAACATCAGGGGTATCCACTCGAATTTGAATAGCCTGCCATTGGCTCTCCCGAAAATCCTATTCAACATTAGAGCTATGAATCTGTAAGGAGGTCTGAGACTGGCTGTGTCATATTCTTCAGTTGCTCTATGTCGGTATAGCTTCCCTGGCAAGAGCATCCTCTTCATGGTTTCTACAAAATCCATCCTAAGGTTGTCCAGCCATTCATTTGTCAGGAAGAGCTGAGGCTCCGGCAGGTGGTAAGCTAAGGCCACATACCTAGGGCTAAAGGTGGCATAACCATGGCCCTCGACATTACACATAAGCATTGATTTGTTGTTGGTATTTGGTAGAACCCATCTCATCACCTCCGGGCATGGAAACAGCTCAGGCCTGGTGGCAACTTTCATAATGGCAGATTTTTCTATGTTTGCATAGATGGGTGCTTCCTCAAGACCCATATCTGGGACTTCCCTGCGGGAAATCATCCTATATATATCTCCCCATTTGTATTCAGGCTCAACCCCCGTGACACATTGGGTGTCCTCATAGATGTACTCAGTTTTTTCTTCTACTTCTGCTGCTGGCACCTCCTCCATTGCTGGGGCCTTCTTCTTCTGTCTCTTGGACATTGTAGATTTTTCCTGCAATGTAAACATCATGATATTAAGCAATTCAAATTGTGAACATAGTGCAACAGTTATTCTTTTCTCAAGTGCATCGAAGCTATAATGGGATTTAGACTTAGACCCTTCAGGCTAAAAGATTTGCAATGGTCGTACAATATTTTGCAACATACTATTATTCTATGTTAATATGTAAGTAAGAAAGCAACCCACATGTATGCACAACCACTCTATATCTTGACTATCTGAAACTATCAGTAAAAACTCAGACTATTACTGCAATACTATGAGCCATTAATACTAAAACTTGATTTATTCATCAACCGGTCTATCATCAAACTTACATCATCTCCCAGTATGCCATTTTTACCAATGAAACGATATGCAATACAAATGCTTAAATTTTAAACGTGAGGTGCGACTATAAATATCCGAACTCAGACATGGTTTTAGTAGGGCTAAAAAAAAACGATAGAAGCTTATGCTGCTCGCGGATATGGAAGTTACATTGGTGCAACTATAAACCACGGGAGTCCACAACAACTTTCCGCACAGGGTGCTCTCACCGACACCATTATTCATGCTTCTCCCAAAACTTAAATACTAACAGCGGCACGGCCCTAGGGTTTCAAGGTAACCAACAATGACGAATTGTGCGGCGCGGGCGGAGGTTAGGGCTCGAAAAATGGGCAAACCCATTAGGGAAACTAACCAGATAAGAATTCACCATCTAATCTTCGGCAAAAACCCCTTCGAAATGACCGACTGATATCATCACCATAAGGAATTAAACCAGGTGTAGGCGGCCGCCGGCCGCCTGCACCTTGTCTTTCTGCACTGCTCAGGGCGAGACTGAAACAGCCGCGAAAAAATAAACTAGGGTTCTAAAAAGGGAAACTCCCCCCCCTCCTTTTAACCGCGAACAGTCATCCGACCAGAAACCCTAACAAGAAAAAAAACGGGCGCAAAGCCACCAGGGAGATGATTATGACAATTCTATCTACGGGTGACAAATACCTCGTGTGAGCGAAAAGGAACTACAGGGCCTAATCCTAGAAATACCCAAACCCCAACATAAATCCCTTAATCAAAACCTTGAAAAACATGAGGTTAGGTAGTAAAGATCCTACCTGGCAATCCAACAAACGAGTGAGCTGATGACGGCTAGACTTCTGCTCCTGCCACTTGGCACTGGTACACCAACAGCTAGGTCCTCAAGGGCTCCTAAAATAACAGCTCAACTTACCGCGACAGCGCTTGAAAACAATACAAAAACCCCGTTTATCGCCCCGTATATATAAAAATTTGCCACACGTGCGAGAAAATTTCGATCGGCCGCGAACTAAAACTGTGTCGGGCGGTCAGAAATTTCTTCCCTCCACAGCGGCAGACAACTCCCTATACTTACTCACCCGCGACGGTTAAATATAATGCTTGAATCACCGTCGTCAGGCGTCGGCGGACACAAAGTCTGGACCCTTCCGCAACGGCGAAGCAAGAGATGGTCGATCGTTCCGCTATACCGCCGGGAGACAACAAAACATCGGAGCGTCATATAAAGTTCCCCCTTCCGGAAACAGTCCGCAACGTCGGAAGGGGAGATCAACACACCGCCCGAAACATCGGACGAGGAATACTTCCCATTCTTCCGATGAAGAGCCAAAACCCGTCCGAAACAGAGGAGAACCAAAACCCGTCCGCAACGTTGGAGAGATTACAAACTCACCCGAAACGGTCGGGGCAAAAAAAAACAAAAGTCCAAGACTTGAAAACGATCCGCAACTGCGGGGAGGAAGATTAACAGGATGTTCGAAACGGCGGGGAGGAGGATCAACAAACCACCCGCAACGGCAAAATGGACAAAAACTTAACTCTCGGCTTTGAAGAGATGGGCCAAGCGACAATGAAATCAACTCAAGAGAGAAATCTTTAAGGCACGAAATCTTCAGAACATGTAATGAGGAAAAAACCAATTGATGAACAGCAACCGAAAATGCTTCACAATCCATAAGCCAAAAATCAAGAGGCTGTAATCTAGGAAAGAACCAACTAATTCAAAGTAAAAAAGGGGGGTCCCAAAATTTTAGAAATTTTGGGAAAATGTTGCGGCTGCAACACAGCTGTAGTACATGTAGGTTTTTTCAAAACTTATCATCATGCAAGGAGATCATTCTTTTGTAAGGGGATGAATGCATATTTAAAAAAATATGTAGCAAAATGTCACTTTCCAAAGAAACAAAAGTTAAAATGTATTCCTAGGCTACTCGACCCACTACACACCCATGATCAGAAATGAGAAGAATTTTCAATGGATTCCGTTGAGGGATTACTCATTTTAAGAAGGGAAGAAAAAAATATTGGTGGTGGTAGACAAACTAACCAAGTAAGCATATTTTATTTGGGTAAGAAAAACATATTCCGCAAAACAAATAGCTGAATTTTTCTATAAAAATGTCTATAAGTTACATGGGTTTTTGAAGATTACCATCAATGATAGAGATGCCAAGTTTACAGGAATTTTTTACATAGAATTTTGAATTTTTTTTTGGGACATCACTTAATATAAGCTTAGCTTTCCACCCCCAAATTCATGGTCAAATGAGAATTGTCAATAAATGTTTAAAAACCTACCTTTGTTGTTTTGTAACTAATAAACAACATAAAGGGTTCCAATGGTTGCATCTAGCTGAATGGTGGTATAATACCGCATATCACACATATGCAAAAATGACACCATTCCAAAACCTATATGGATATGAACCTGCGAAATGGAAAGAGTTAGGCACACGTTAAGCAAAAGTTTCATTACTAAAGGATTATTTAGAAGAAAATAAAAAAATTGTTCAATTACTCAAGGAAAACCTACTGGTCTTGCTAGGAATCATATGAAGCAACAAGACAACCATGACCAAATATAAAGACAATTGGAAATCATATATTAGGTATTTTTAAGACTCTATCCCTATAAATAATTATATGTTGAATGATAAGGAAAAGATAAATTAGCTCCAAGGTTTGATGGACCATATGAAACTAATAGGAAAATTAGCCACCTAGCATATGGATTGGAATTACCAGATGATAGTTGTATGCACAATGTTTTTAATGTATCCTTCCTTAAAGAGGAGTTAGCGAAACATCAGAAGGCATGGACAACGCTTCCTATGGATGACGATGAAAGATGAATAATTTTGGAACCATAAGCTACTATTGCCACTAGAAAGAAGATATTACATTCTCGAGTAATGATGAAGTATCTTATTAAATTGAAAATTCTCCTTGAAGAGTCAAGACTCATCTTGGGAGATAGAACATTTTTTATAGTTTCATTCTTTGTTACCATTTCTTTTAGGACAAAGCAAATTTTAGGGGAAGGAAAATGTTACATATATTATTATTATTATTATTATTCAGTGAAATCATTAATAATAATGATAATTAAATTGTAAGAGGACGTGACTCCTCGAATCGGTGCACGAAACCCTATAAAAATCATGCCACCATTTGTAATTTATCATCTATTCAATATATATGTGGGTGGGTGGGTGGGTGTGTGTGTGGATTTGACAATGTACATGATCAAATATATGTATGCTAGTAATAGGATTGAATACATGATTCTTGCAAATAAAATAGGCAATAATGTTTCCTTTCTAAGGCACTAATCATATCAACCCCATGGGATTTCACATTCTAGGATGCAGACCATGAAAATTTTAAGGACATTTACAATTTTATTACAGTCTGTTTTCTAAGAGAGGAGATAGTGGAAACTCATATCAAGTATACAGGTTATGATACATTCATTGTTTTTGAAATACAACAAAGGAGGTATGTTGGCACTATGTTATTCATATCCCACAATGTTTCCATACAATTTGAACTAGTGATGATTACAAGAAAAGTGAAAAATATTGTTGGAGCCGAATCACCTAGTCAAGCTCAATTTCAAGCATTCACAATTTTTTTTTTTGCTGATAAATCGATTCATCATTCTTAAAAGGGATTACATTTGGTAATGGAAGGTTGTTCTCCAACTTGGAGACATGTGTTGCGTAAAAGTGATAAAATTAGAACCAATTGTTTGCAAATATATGTTTCCAATTGAACCTAATAGAGAAACTATTAAAGATTAGATTAAAGATTGGTCTGATGCATATATTACAACTTAAATATTTTTTTCTTAGTAGTAGTTATGATATTAATTCATTATTCATTAACGCTATTAGTCTTTTTATGTATTCACTTTATATGATATGTCACATACAATATATCTGTATTTGTATGATATTTTTGTAGTGATATTAGGGATTTTGTTTAAAATTAATATTATTTTTGGATGTGTGTTGTGAATAATTTACATGAATAGGAGTTTCAAGTACTTACATGGTATCTACCTCCCTAGGGGTGGTATGGTCTCCTAGGGTTTTGGGGTTACCTCCCTTCAATACTTCTATAGGATATGTAAAGTCCTTTGTGTTCCCAATTTTATGAACCTTACCCAAAATATACAAAGGAAGAATGTGAGAGAGCGTACCTTCGAAAAAAGGTAAAGGGGTTGGATTTGAATTATTCGACCCTTTGTAATGATGAGAAGTAAGGTTTTCCACTTGTTCCTTATCATCTTATCAAGTAGGTGAATATTGTGCACCATCTCAAAAATCCTCTTCATCCTCCTTTGAAGTCCTACATTAACTCTCTCTCTCTCTATCTCTCTCTATCTATCTCCTTTTAATTCTTTTTTTTACAATAGCTTTGATCTTTTGCTACACATTTGCAATCAAATCGTAGATGGCCCTCTTGATCACAAATAATGCAACAAACAAGAAGCTTCCTATAGTCAATTTTATGAAAAAAATTCCATTGGACCCAAATAATGTCCAACTCCGCGACTAGGTATTTTTGAATATCTAGTTGTTGATATTTTAAAAGTTGTTATACCAAAACAAGAGGATCTTTGATAGAATAACAAGCACAATAGAAAAAAGAGAAAAATAATATTTATACTGCAAAACCACATGGGGAAGAAAACGCGGAAAAACTTCCTCTATATAGACTTCAACCAAGTACACTGTAAGACCCAAAGAATAAGACTAGACTGCTTCCTCTCCTCCATATGTACTATTTATTTTCTCTCTTGTGCAACTGCTTGAGTGTTCTACTTTTCCATATGAGGTAAGCGCCTCTCCTATTTATACTAATAAACTGAGATGCCTAATAACCCATATATTCTGATTTCTCCCTACTTCCAGGGATGGATTTTCTTGGAAGACTCAAAGATACATTTTAATAATACTTTTGTGGGTACTACTGGCCAGACTTACAATAGAGGTTTTACCTCAAGGATTTACATGACCAAATGCATCAATGACATACCTAATCAGAGGAACAACATCTCTGGAAGGGGTAATAGAAATAATAATACAAAATAGAGTATCTTATGCAATTACATTTTTTTAGCACTCCCTCTTAACAAGGAATGTTTTCTATAACACAACAATACATATGTACAATTGACTAGTGAATCTATATGTCATAGGAAGTTTTCACAATTACATCAACACCATCATAATCTGTGGAACATTGTCATCACATACATCTCTACCATCTGGTATCACCTCGAACATCATCATCTCTAGCATCATCACGAGCAGCATCATCTCGAGCATCATCTCAAGCATCATCATCTCTGACATCATCTCGAGCATCATCTCTGGAATCATCTTGAGCATCATCATCTATGGCATCATCTCGAGCATCATCTCTGGCATCATCTTGAGCATCATCATCTCTGGTATCATCTCGAGAATCACTTGCACTATAAGTATATAAATATTGAGATAAATCACCCACAACATAATTAAATGATGGAACATCATCATCTACAACTGAATCTAGGAACTCATCCGCAAGTGAATGCAGTGCCACTCTTCATAAGAGAGTACTATCATCCATAGGAACTCCTCAGCTAGTAAGTGCTAGGAGCACTCTCAACAAGAGAGTGTTCTTGTTTGCAGGACCATCCTCAAAGAGGATATTGTCATCTGCAACTGAATGCAAGACCACTCAAAATATGAGAGTACTATCGTCCAAGAGACCATCCTCAACTGGTAAGTGCTAGGACCTCTCTCAACAAGAGAGTGTCTTTGTCTGTAGGACCATCCTCAAAGATGATACTATCATTTGCAACTGAATGCAGATCTCATCTACAACTGAATGCAGATCTCGTCTGCAACTAAATGCATGACCACTCAACATATGAGAGTACTATCGTCTGCAGGACCATCCTCAGCTGGTAAGAGTTAGGACCACTCTCAACAAGAGATTTTTATTGTCTGCAAGACCATCCTACAAATGAATGTAGGGTCACTCTCCATAAGTGAGTACTATCATCTGCAGGACCATCCTTAACCGGTAAGGGCTAATACCACTCTCAACATGAGAGTTATCTTGTCAGTAAGACCATCCTACAAGTGAATGCAAGATCACTCTCCACAAGAGAGTACTATTGTCTTTAGGACCATCCTCAGTCGTTAAGGGCTAGGACCGCTTTGAACAAGAGAGTGTTCTTGTTCGCAAGACCATCCTATAAATGATATTAATATCACTCTCCATAAGAGAGTACTATGATATTTCGGACCATCCTTAGTCGGTAAGGTATAGGAGCACTCTCAACAAGAGAGTGTTCTTGTCTGCAAGACCATCCTCAAGGAGGATACTATCATTCGCAAGTGAATGTCATACCTCATTATCATATGTAGGCATACTGATAAAATTGACTGACCTTTTTTGCACTAGTACATCTATTCCATCTCATCCACAATAATAATCTCATCATCACTCCCTATTTCCATGGAGATCCTTTTGGACTACACCAATGTTGTCTCAAAAGTGTTCAGACTTTACACGAGACAAAGGCTTAGTCAACACATGAACAACTTGTTTCTCTGTAGGAACATATCGGAGCTTCATGGATCCTCTATGCACCATATCCCAGATGTAATTATAATTTATCTCTATATGATTTGAAGTATCATGAAACACTGAGTTCTCTATTATCTTGATGTAACTCTGGTTGTCATGATAAATATCAGTTTCATCCATCTCAGTATCAAACAATCTTGCCAATATTTTGCGAATCCATACTGCTTCACTACATGTTGAACATGCTGCAATGTACTTGGCCTCAGATGTACTGAGGGATACACTTGTTTTCTTTCTGCTAAGCCGAGATATCACTCCTGATCCCAAACTAAGACAACATCCTAAAGTGCTATTTCTATTTTCATCACTTCCTTCCCAATATGAATCAGTATAGCCACACAATTTGAACTCACTGTCAGCTGTATCTAAGGCCACAATCCAATGCACCTTTTAGGTACCTCATCACCTATTTTGCTACAACTAGATGAACGCGTCGAGTCTCCACCATATAATGACTTAATGTGTTCACAAAAAAACATATATCTGGTCTTGTATTATTCAAATACATCAGTGAGCCAATAATCTGTCTATATAATGTGACATCTACTCTTTCTGAAGAATAATCATTTAGGAGCTTCAGGTTTGTCAACATAGGAGTGTTAATTTTCTTGCAATCTAACATCCCAAATCTCTTCAAAATATCTATTGTGTATTTTCCTTGGTTTAGGAAAATCTCATCAAGAAAGTGCCATACTACAAGACCTAGGAAATAGTGCATTGTGCCAAGGTCTTTCATCTCAAACTATGCTGCAATTTTCTTCTTACATTCATTACTAAGCTTCTCCTTTCCTGTAAAAAATAAATCAACTACATACAATAGTAATATCATGATACCATCATTCTGAGCTTTATAGTAAAGGTTGGAATCAACTTTACTTTTGGTAAATCCCAAGTTCATCAGGAATCCATCAATTCTTCCATACCATGTGTTGTAGTTGCAACTATTTTCCCAATTTTAAATTTTTTTTTTTTGGACCCTCTTTTTAATTTCATCTTGCATGGGATTGTCTGGATTTTTGAACTCTGTCTTTCCTCTACTACAAATTTGGATTTTATTGAGTTTGAATTGAGGTCAATTGTTTACCACTGTCAGAAGTCGGATGATTCGATAACTATTTTATTTCCGCTGTTTCGGAGTTTAAACAAGCTAGTATAACCGTCACCCAGCCGAACGTCTTTAGTTTTATTCGAACACTTAACTTTTCTTTCATTTTTTGATGGTTTGGTTTTATCGCTATCTGAAGGCAGTCGAAGTTTGAATCAGAGATTTAGTTCTCTATGCTGCAGATGGACAGTCTTGTTATTCCCCGATGTGTATTATCTTTTTGTTTTTCCAAAAATTTATATTTTTAACTCTTGGTGATTTTGATTATTACTATCGGGATGATTTTTGTCATTTATCGGAGGCCTTTTCCGTTGCCTTACCGACACTGCGGAGATGGTTAGTTTTAAACTCACCGATCCGTAGTCCTTAGTTCTTCCTATCGTCGATGATCTTCTATTGTTGTGGAAGCCGTAGTTAGTCTGTCTCTTGTCGTTGTGGCTGCGTAATGAACTATCTCGCTAATGATTAGTGTTTTAAAGTTTCGACGCTTTATTGAGTAGTGATTCCATTTTTTGATACGTGACTTTGGCGGCATTTAGTGCTTTATACCACCAACATTGCGGAAACCTTCAGCTTTGTCTTGCCGATATTGCGGATTATCTTGTGTCTTGAGCCGCCAATATGTAATCTTTATAACCTATGATCACCAAAGTTTTCATTTGATCACGAAAGCCATATTTTGTATGTCTTCCACTATTGCAGCTCCTTAGTGAACTAATCGTCTAATGCTATAGTGGTTTCAACTGTCGATTGGTTTTTTTCCCGCCGTCTTTTTCATCGAAAGATCTATATAGATTGGGGTGGAGTATTATTTTATTATTACCCTTGTGAACTCACGTTTGCTTTGTCCCTTTCGAGTCGAACTATACCAATGTGCTTAGCTATTGGGATTTCATTCTTTTGGAGTGTTGCCGTGGAAGTTTTGGACCATCCCGTCGACTGCACAGCTTCCTTTCCAGGTACGCCAACCATGGTTTCTCCCTCCTTTTGATTTTATTGGTCATTTTGGGAACTAGGGTCTTCCCCTAGCTAGGTTTTCCCTCCGTTGTGTAGTTAGCCGTCCAAAATGAATGTTTATCCTTACGGCATGAGGTATCAGTCAGATTGATAGTTGGCGGTGGGGGTTTTTTCTTGAGCCTATTTTGAGCCGTTATGGAAGCTCGATCCCAGTCCGAAGGTTTAGGTAGTTAGTGCAGACAAGAGTTATGTTGTCTGCATCGACTTTTGTGGGTTTTTTTATGGCCATCCGGGGGGAGTTTACAGTTTTCTTAGGCACTCACCCTAGTTTCGAGGAACGGCGAGGGGTTTTCAACATTTTGGTCGAACTGGGATTTCCACATTTTCAATTACAATTGATAGTGTGGTTCTTGTGTTTGAGGATTTAGAGTATTTCGATTGCAGTCTAATTTTAATGATAGGTTCTCTATCGAGGTTATGTTTTAGTTGTAGACAGACTTAGAGAATTTTAATCCCAACTGTAGAAGTTCCTTTGCCTTGTCATTTTCTTTCACGCATTAACATTTTGTATAGTTTATATGTGAAAATGCATATGAATGAGGTAAATAGTGTTATATAGTTCTCCTTAATTTTTATCACTAGCTAGAAGCTCCAATATTATGAGAACATACTGTGTTTGTTGCCAAGGTAACCATTACAAAGGAGATATGTCTAAAAGATAAAAGAAGAAGGATCCTATTGCAGAAGGAGAACCAGATGTGGAAATCATCACTAAGGTGGAATACATTTATGAAGATACCAGAGCCACCACTGGAGTAGAGCTAGATTACAAGTGGGGTGAAATATACCGGATGATTACAAAAAAATGTGCCTAGTGCAGGGTTTGGAGAACTGACTATATATGCAAACATCAAGAAATCTGCTCCGATGAAGGTAGCCACTAGACCTAAGTTGTTCCCATGCTCAGAGGTGATCAGCTAGATTCTGCCTAGGGTAGATGTAACTACAATGTCCTTGGAGAATACTGCCAAACAAGGATATGTTGCATACAACCCTGCTTATGTCTCAATGGCATACCACTTGCCTCCTGACCAGATTTACTTAACTGAAAGCTAGTTGAAGGAGACAAATTTGGACCTGGTTGAAACTGTCAAAAGAATGATGATACCAAGGAATAAATTTCGAACCAGACCATTAGGGGAATATGAAACAACCACTCTCAGGACCCCATATAGATTTATAGCACTGATGGCGAATAGAGTTTTTGGGAGAGCTCATGGAAAAAGCTTCAAATTGGGATGGATACCAATCATTTTCTATGTGGCCACTCAAGGGACCATATTCAACTGGGAAAACATAGTGTCCAATAGCCTCTCAGCATGCATATCTTCAGCTTTGGGAGGGGTGTCACAGAAGAAGTTAGAGTTCTACATGAGCTCTATCCTAGTGGACTGTATATTATGTACCCAGTCATTTCCAGCCTTAAGGTGTAATTGGGATAGGGACATGACCCCTGTTTACACTGCATACAAATTATTTTGGGCACACAAATACTATAGCCATTATAAAGATATATGTGAACATTTCATTATGCCTTTGTACACTCTGATTTTCTTGACTGAATGCAACTGCATGTCAGAGGAAGCATTCAAAGCTATTGAAGAATATGGAAATTATTATTTGACTAAAGAGGGGATGTATATCAGAATGTATGGTGGTTCTAGGGCACCTTCTCTACTCCTCAAATATACCACTGATTATGTGTTACATAAAGAAGCAAACAGGAAGGTATATATTGATGGTGTTGGAAGCTTCTTGTTCAAACATAAGAAGGCAACATATGCTTCCATACCTTTCTGGCTGGGGAGTTATAAGTTTACAAAGGTTAAAAAGAATGCAGAATTCGTGCAGGAATTGGAGCACTTTCATTTTGGTGAGATGAACTTCCACATAAATGACTCCCAAAATAAAGTTGTAGAGCATTGGAATATGGGAAATGTTCATTTTGAATACACAAATTTCCAGGACAAAGATGAATAAATATTAAGAAATGCAAAGAATATGACTGCATTAAAGAAGAGATTTAAACAGAAAATCACCATTGTAGGCGGAAAGGGAAAAACTGCACAGAAGACAACTGAAGAAGAAGGGGCCAAAAAAAGAGAAGAAGATGCCAGAAGAATAGCACAAGAGGCAGAAGGCTAGCTAAAGCATGAAGAAGAAGAAAGACAGAGAGTTGTAGAGGAAGCAATAAAGAAGGAGGAGGAGGAAAGAAAGAAGAAGGAAGATGTAGAGATAAAGAAAAAACAAGAAGAAACTGAAGGTTTAAGATTGACGAGATCTAAAATAGATGAGTGGACTACTGACCCAATAGATACACAAGGGTCACATGATGATGCAGACATAGGGCATGGACAAGATAGTCCTGATCCTAAGGAGCATGCTGCAACTTCTTGTAGCACTCAAGAACAAGTGGTGTTTTTTGGAATGAATTTGATACCTTTCATGCAGAAAGAAGGAGAAGAGGTCCCTGATTTCAGCACTATCTTCTATGACAAGGAGAAGAAAAGGATTGTCAAAAGAACTAAAAAAAAAGGTTGAAACACGAGGACAATCAGGTAATATGATAACTGATAAAACTTTGGTGTATGGCACAGATGCAGATCTGATATTGACAGAAAGAGCTGGGGTGGCATTAACCCAAGATAGGGAAGATAATGTAGATAGACTGATGACGGATCTGGAGCAATCAAGAAAAAACGCAGCTCAGTTAAAAGAAACACTGAAGAAAGAGAGAGATGAAGGCCACAAGCGGAAGAGAAAATTTGAGGACATGCAAAATGAAGTGAAGACTTCAAAGGTAGAACTCCAGGCTCTGCAGAAAAATAAGATGACTTTAGAAGTTGCTGTAGAGAAAAATGCTCAGAACAGCTTGGCAGAATTACATAAACTGAAGTTAGAGATTCAAGTGTTGAAAACTGAGAAGACTGACCTGCAGGTATCATATGAGACTCTAAGTTCAGAAAAGGTCTAGCTACAAAAAAAGGTAATTGAGCTGGAATTAGAGAAGGTTGCCTCTGAGGAGAGAGGGAAACAATGTCAAATGCAGATAGTAGCTTTGGAGGGACAAAATGATTCATTAACAACATCACTGAAAGATGCTATGGAATAGAAGATGGATGTCCAACCTTTGAAAGAATATGTTCTAGCCCAGAGGAAGAAAATCCACCAACTACAACTATGCGTTGAGGACGAAAGGTGTAAGATTGTGCAAATAGATAGTAGATCAGAAGAAATCTTGGACACCACTTCATATTTTGTAGACAGATCTCAAGATATTTTGGAGATCCTGACTGGAAGGATAGTGTGGATACAGACAAATGAAGAAACCCCTGCTGAGCTACCAGTCAAAGATCAGAAAAGTTTAAAGCCATACTATGACTTGTTGGAGTTTGCAATCAATACTGCAGAAGAATTCAAGAAAATGGTGAAGAAAACGAGAGGATCCTGTGCTGAATACTGTAGAAGGGTGCTGGTCACCTACAACAGATGCCAAGTTGCTACAAAACAAAGAATGGATGTAGTACTGGAACATGAGCTGTTCATAGAACAACTACAGAGCAGGTACCAGGAAGATTAGCAAAAGATCCAACAATTCAAGTATCTAGATGAGAAGATCCTGAAAAATGCAGTAGCTCATGCAGCAGTCAGCATTCATTTACTTGAAGATCAGCTACGCTTGAGTCTAGCAAGAATAGAAGTAGTTATGAATCAGGTTGCTAAGTATGAGTTAAACATCCATTTTCTTGAACCATCAGATTTTGAAGGCATAGCAGTAGAGGCCCAGACATGGAAAAAGTTTATTAATGACCAAGCGGGGCCCTCTTCATAAAAGTGTTTTATTAATTTTGTTTTAAATGTAATATATTGTATAAATTATGAGCACTCACTACAAGACGAAATTTTGGGATTGAAATGTTGGGGAAGCCTAAAAGTCATTTGGGGGCTCCCCAAAAGTTTTGGATTTTTTTGTATAAATATAGGAGAGTTAGATGTAAGAAAGGAATTTTTCCTGGATAGATTTGGGAGAGTATGTTGTAAGAAGAACTATTTCCTTTTGCAATAAAGAATTACAAGTTTCCTATTTGAGAAAGCTTGGTGGAATGTTTCAAATGCTATACTATGGATTTGTTGAATGTGAACTATTTCATTTTCAACTTATGTCTATTAATTGTGAGATCGTTCTAACTCTTTGAACCTATGTTCATGTTATGAATGCACTTTAGTTTATTCTATGAAATTTTCACTATGAGTAATGAATGCTTTTCATAAACAATAAGCTATCTTGTTGTTCATTTATCTATTAATGTTCATGTGTTCTAAAATAAGTAACAACTATCTGTGATTTTTCTTAATGCATGCACGTAAATACATTACTCATTGATAAATGATAATATTGCTCCCTAGGGATAGGTTAGTTAGTTGATTTTAGTTTTCCTGCTGTGTGTGATTTAGATGCGAGAGAGTTAAGATGAGAGGTAAGAACCTGTGCATCACATTGTGACCGCTCCTCGTATTCTCTATCAATTTGCATTTTTAGATAGGCACTTGCATATCATACTTAAATAAAAAAAATAAAAAATATACATGGTGGACTGGGCCATAACTGGTAAAACCTTTTATTTTGTTACTTGACCTACGGTAGCCGGATCGTAAACCGGACGGATTCCCCATACCAAACAGTAACGGGCTAGTTGGGAACGTTTACTGGGGATAATCCCTAACTATTGTTACCTGCAATTTTCCAGGACTCAACATTTTTTGGCACTAGAAGGAGGGCCACCAGTGCATTGCAGGCTGAGGAAACCCATTTTCTTGAAATTATTCCACCGGTGACAGTTCTGAAAGCAGTTTGTTTCCAAATCCAACGCCTGAACACAAGGGTAAAGAGCATCTGTATTCTATAGATAACGAAGTAGTTGATGACCTGAGAACATTCACTAGGGAATATGTGAAGAAGATCGGAGGGTTACCAATTATTCCTATCTTACAGAGAAGAGAATATCGGAAGAGAGATCGCCCTTAGTTAGAGGATTCAATGTTTGTATAAGACCTTGAAGAACTGGTAGAAGTAGCCCTACAGGAAATTGATCAACCTTTGAATTAGTTGGGCCTGGATACACCTTACTATTCACCTGTTCATACCCCCATTCCCTCACCACCTCATTCTCCACCTAGAATCATGGCTCATGCAAATGCAAACCAACCAAATCCACCACCTGTTTGGAAGGCTAGGTCACCTTTAAACCTGGAACCTCCTTTGCATGACTTGCCTCAAGCTTTTAAGAAAATGTTGCCTAAGTTTGACCCAAGTGAAAAAATTCTGGTAGATGATCATTTACAAAGTTTTTACTTGGCTATAGAGGGACTACGGGATGGAGAACATGAAGATGTAGTCTGCAGATTGTTTCCACATACCCTGAAAGGAGCAGCAGCCTCATGGTATTTCTCTCTACCTGCAAACTCAATCACAGACTAGGACACATTTGAAAGAATATTTACAAGTAAATATGCAGTCCAGAAATCTCATGTAGTGTTAATGAAAGGGTTATGCGCTTTGAACAAAGAAAGAAAGGAAAAAGTGCATAATTTCACTCAAATATTTGTTGCTTATCTAATTTTTTTTTTTGCAACTGATAAACCATCTGATAAAGTGCTAATTGAATACTATACTTCAGCTCTAGGGCCTGATTTGGCCATGTTTTCCAAGATGTCAATCAAACCTACATTATCAGAAACTTATGAAGAAGCTTAGAGGGTAGAGGCCGAGAAGGAGAGAATAGAAGATTATCCCATGCAGTCGGAAGAAAAGGATTTTGGTAAGAAACCTTTATTACTGACTAAGCCTAAGGATGAACAGTCGTGGGATTTTGAAGGAACGGTGAAGATGTTGTAGAATTTATCCAACATAGTAATAAATTTGGAAAAAGAAAAGGAAGCTCATAAAGCATATAAGCCTTACTATAAGAGGAGGGAGGACAACAATCAACATGAACCTCCTCCACACAGTCCTACATCAATGAATTTAACTGAGGTAGGTATGGATATTTTTTTCACTTTTCATCAACAGCCTCATTCTGAGAAAAATTGCCCCCAATGGATAAATTCTATGACATTGGTAATGAACCAGTTATTGAACTCCAAACTAACAGAAACTGATAATGAGGAATAAAAGAATAATCGATCCATAGAAAAACAAGAGGAGGATGCTTTAGTGTTATGGGATTGTGTCTCAATGTTTGATACATTAGAAGAAGGTTCTCTGAAACAGGAGAAAACATCAGAAACAAATGTGACAACAAGAATTCAGGTTTTGGTAAAAGATGACAAGTCAATACTTCCGAAGATCAAGAAACTTTAGGAAAATATAAAAAAGAAGAACAATACAACTAACAAAATACCTGATTTTACCATTACAAGTCAAGATCCTAAGAGAATTAACATGCTTGTCAAGCCTATTGAAGACAAGTTTGAAAATGTCAAGAAGAATCTTAAAACACCTGAGATGGGGTATGATATTGTGGAGGACATTAAAAAGGCTAAGGAAAATATCTCATTATTCGAAATTTGCAATTTACCTCAGCAGAAAGAAAAATTGTTAAAAGCACTTGAAGTACCAGAAGAAGAGCTTCCCACTAACAACCAACCTATAGAAGAAATTGGTGAAGCAAGTGGGGGAGGTAAGTCTAAGTGGAAAACCCCACCATTTATCCTAACTTTTGAGATCTTCAACTATAATATGCATAGCTGTTTAGTAGACTCAGGGGAATCAATCAATGTTATGCCACTTTCAGTCTGCAAGAGAATTAATGGGCAACCTAAACCATCCACTTGGCAGGTTATTCAATTAGATAGGATAGTTGTGAAAGTAGTCGGGGAAATGGAAGATGTCCTAATTCACTTATCTGCAAATGAGAAGGTATGCTAGTACATTGATATTATAGTTACAGACATTCCAGATGCTTATGGAATTGTTTTGAGTCGAGACTGGCCAACAAGGCTAGATGGATATTTTGTATTAGATTGGTCACATCTGCGGTTGCCTCATAAGGGAAGTCCCACTCAGATAAAAATATTAAGAGAACCTCAAATGAAGCACAATGTTACTTAGTTGGAGGGGAAAAATGAACTAGTGAATTCTGTGTTGGGAAATTACTTTTGTGAACTAGAACCAGGAAATTACGAAGCCGAAGAAGCCAGTGGTACACTAGACACCCAACCCGATCTCCTTCTATTTTCACGGGCTGATGAATTTGACTGTAAAATAGTAGATTTAGTTTCATATGTAGTTTTTTATTCAAGTACAGTAGAAGTAGATAGTTTTTGGGCCCGTTATTTTGATGGACCTAAAACATTGGAAGGATCAGGAGATGGCTGTGTCCTAATTGATCCAAAGAAAAATAAACATTTTCTTTCTTGTAGATTAGAGTTTGAATGTACGAATAATATAGCCAAGTATGAAGCAATGGTTCGGGGACTGAAAAAAGAAATTGAACTAAAATTTAAAAATCTGAAAGTGTATGGAAATTCTGAAATAGTTGTAAAGCAAATTAGAAATAAAATACATTGCATTTCACCTCATTTAAAAGCTTACTAGAATGAAGTGTGGGATTTGCTGACAAATTTTTATGCTTTTAATATTGTATACATTCCTCGACTAAAGAATGCAATAGCTGACTTATTAGCTACCTTAGCTGCAAGGCTTGTACCTTCAAATAATAGATGTTCTATTGAATTACTTTCTAGGCCTTCAGTTCCAGACATGATCACCAATCTACAGGTTTTTGATGATGATTAACAAATTCTTGAATGTTTGATGAATGACGAGGCTTTCAAAGGAGCAATAATCGATGATGAGGAACACCAAGCTGAATTAAAATTCGACAACTTTATTCCTAAAGGAGTTAGGACCTTAGAGCGAATGTTTGATCTAGACAACAAATTCAGAAGAACAACAAATGTCAAGACTCATAGCTCGTCCTTACAATTCGACCTGATAAATTTGGGAACTAAAGTTGAACCCAGATATGTAAATTTGGGAAAGTGTTGTTCTCTGGGTGAAAGAAATAAGTTCATTAGTTTGTTCAAACAGTACAAATATGTGTTTTCCTGGATATATGAAGATCTTAAAACATATGATACAAAGATTATACAACATGTCATCCCTATTAGAGCTGGAGTCAAGCCTTATCAACAGCCTTTGAGGAAGTTGCATCCAAAACTGGAACCGTTAATTTAGAGTGAAGTGAGACATTCCGAATGGGTTTCAAATTTGGTGCCAGTAAGAAAAAAATCCAGAGAAATTACGCTCTGCGTAGATTTCAGAAACCTCAATCGTGCTTCGGATAAAGATAACTATCGAGTTCTACCCATGGAACAAATATTGCAGATGGTTTCAGGTTATGGGTTATTTTCATTATTAGATGGATTATCTGGCTATAATCAAGTATTAGTAGTTGAAGAGGACAGACTTAAAACTACATTCAGAACAAATTGGGGAACTTTTTCTTACAGAAGAATGTCTGTTGGACTCATCAATGATGGAGCTACTTTCCAGAGGGCCATGGACATAGCTTTTTCGCGATCTGATTGGTCGTAGTGTTGTGGTGTATCTCGATGATGTCACGATATTTTCAAAGAAGAGAGAAGAACATGCATTCCATCTGAAACAAATTTTCGAGCGTTGTCGAAAATATGGGATCTCACTGAATCCTAGGAAATGTGTGTTTGCGGTTATAGAAGGAAAGCTATTGGGTCACATTGTTTCTAAAAAAAGGGATCTCCATAGACCCAAAAACCATTAAGGCCATAGAATAGATCCCTTTACCCCATAACAAAAAAGTTATGCAATCATTCATGGGGACAATTAATTTTGTGTGAAGGTTTGTACCATATTTTGCTCAAATTGTTAAACCTTTGCAGCAAATGGTGAAACAAAGTGTACAATTCAAGTGGACTGATGTGGAGAAGAATGCATTCAGTAAAATAAAGACATCTATTTCTCATGCACCATCTCTCAAAAGTCCAAACTTTGAAAAATATTTTATTTTGTACACTTTCGCATCTGACGATTCATTGGCAGGGGTGCTTACACAGAAGGAAGATGGGGGAGATGAGTACCCCATATAATTTATGAGCACTAGTTTGCAGGGAGCCGAATTGAATTACCCAACTGTCGATAAACAAGCTTATGCAGTTTTCAAAGTGGTAAAACAATTTATGCCATACATACTTAAGAACTGTACTAAGGTAATAGTTCCAAACCCAGCTGTAATATCTCTTTTTGTACAAAAAGAATTAGGAGAAAGAAGAGGCAACTGGGTACATATTTACAAGAATATGACCTTCAATTCAAACCAGCATCCATAGTTAAAGGGCAAGGACTGTGTAAACTAATGGCTGAAGGTAAATACAATGAAGAAAATAGTTGGGACAATGAAGCTGAGTTACATATGGTGGATGTATGCCCTCTATTCACGGCTCCAGATTCATGGTATCGAGACCTTGTTCATTACCTTCAGGAAGGATATTTTCTAGAACATTGGAATTCCAAACAATGAAGAGCATTACACCTTAAATCAGTTTCATATGATATCATTGATGGAATATTATTCAGAAAGAATTATGATGGAGTTCTTCTCAGGTGCTTAGAACAAGAAGATGCAAAGAAAGTCATAACATAATTACATGATGGGCTTGTAGGAGGTCATTTTTCCAGAGATACAACAATCCATAAGATTCTTAGAGCTGGATATTACTGGCCCACATTGTTTAAAGATGTTCATTCTTATGTCAGAAAGTGTGATATTTTCTAGAGGTGTGTCGGAAGGAAAGCCAAAGCAGCAGGGCCTTTAAAACCAGTGATGATAACAGAACCATTCGAACAATGGGGGATTGATATCATTGGAGAAATAAAACCAAATTCTTCCTTGTAGCACAAATGCATTTTGACAGCAACTGACTACTTCACCAGATGGGTTGAGGCCATTCCGTTACGCAAAGTGAATGAAGATGCGGTCATGGATTTATTACAAGATCACATTATGACCAGGTTTGGGGTTCCAATTTCCCTGGTTTTTGATAATGCTACTTATTTTTGTTCTATTAGATTAATTGCATTTGCAAATGAAAGAGGAATTAAGTTGCATTATTCTGCAAACTATTAGCCACAAGGAAATGGTTTGGTAAAAGCTACAAACAAGAATCTGATTAGGATCCTAAAGAAAACCATGATACAAAACCAAAGAAGTTGGCACTTAGCACTACCTAATGCTATTTGGGCTGATAGAGTCACACCCAAGAATTCTTTAGGTGTGTCACCTTACACCCTTATTTATGGAAAATAAGCTATTCTTCCTCCTAACATTATGTTACCTTCTTCCAGATTAGCACAGGAGTCTAGAGGTACTGATAATGAAATCCTATAGAATAGAATCTATAATCTTGTGAAGGCAGAATATTTTAGGTCCAAAGACAAAGAACGATTTAACCATCAACAAGAGGTAGTGAAGCGGTGGTTTGACAAGCATAAAGCTGGAAACAAGGAATTTGAAGTGGGAGATCTGGTTCTTAAGTGGGATCATCCGCATGATGAAAAGGGGAAGCACACTAAGTTTCAACAGTTATGGGTAGGCCCTTTTCTAATTGCAGCCAAGCTTGGCCTATCAACTTACAAGTTGCAATATCTACAGTGGTGGGAAGAGAACTTACCAGTTAATGGTTTAGTTCTCAAACCTTATTTTTCCTGTTTTTTTTTCTTGGTTTTCCTGTACATAAATAAATTGATTTATTTGTATTGCTTTGGATTCATTTTATTTTTTTTGTTTTTAGTTAGATTTTGATTGATTTCAATTAAAAAGAAGAGCACAACTTTTGGGTGCATGGAATTCATCAAAATTTTGGATTAACTA
The DNA here is from genome assembly GCA_001517045.1 of Pseudotsuga menziesii. Classification (NCBI taxonomy): domain Eukaryota; kingdom Viridiplantae; phylum Streptophyta; class Pinopsida; order Pinales; family Pinaceae; genus Pseudotsuga; species Pseudotsuga menziesii. Next base: position 243,909 of record LPNX011078229.1, read on the forward strand.
AAATCTTTGATCATGAGACTATATACTAGTGATTTATTTGAAAGAATTTCTTCTAGTTTAGAAGTTTTCCTAAATGGATATGAACATATTGAAGTCCTACTTAATCCTTGTAAAATAACTCAGGATCAAAAGGTCTGGAATACTATTTCGAGGCTCCATCCATCTCACATTTGAAATGTCTGAGGGGGTGACAGCAAGGACCCATGGAAAGGAAGCAAGGTAAACAGTATATTATATTTAAAAGATCCCATGCCAAGAATTGAAAGCCAAAAGGAAAATAAGAGTAAAAAAACTCATAAGAAGGAAATATGTATCAAAACAAAGTGCTGAACCATATTAGTACAAAATTGCCAAAGTTCTTCTCCGTCCGTGAGGTGAAAATTAAATACATCTCTCACACAAAAGGACACTATGGATAGAGGAGCCTGAATAAAAATTCATAAAGAAGGCATGCAGGAGGACTTAGAAAGGACAAAAAAGTCCAAAAGCACAAAAGTGCAAAATGGCATGGGAATGAGGAACAAACGAATATTTCTGTTTACCATATGTTACAATCCTGTGGTCTCAGAAAGGACAAAAAAGTCCAAAAGCACAAAAGTGCAAAATGGCATGGGAATGAGGAACAAACGAATATTTCTGTTTACCATATGTTACAATCCTGTGGTGTCCAAGCTGGAGCTACCTGTAGACAGAGGTAAAAAATGAAATTCATATTCCTGGCCTCAAAAGAGTTATCTAGACTTTTAAATCTTAGTTCACATTATCCTTAAATTGTACTATCATCAACGTTTAAAGTACATACATTTGTCATTTTGGAAATCCAAACATCTAGAAGAATTCAACATGTGGGTATTTATTGTCAAAATATTTTGTTGCTCAAAGAAGAAGTTGTTCAGAGATCTGTGTTCACCAGGTAGTCGCCAATTGTTGCAGCTGCAACAATTTTCCCAATTTAAAAAAAAATTGGACCCTCCTTTTAATTTCATCTTGCCTCGGATTGTTTGGATTCCTGAAGTTTTTCTTTCCTCTGCTAGAAATTTGGATTTTCTTGAGTTTGAATTGAGGTCAATTGTTTACCACTGTCGAAAGTCAGATGATTCGATAACTATTTTCTTTCCGCTGTTTCGGAGTTTAAACAAGCTAGTATAACCGTCACCCAGCCGAACGTCTTTAGTTTTATTCGAACACTTAACTTTTCTTTGATTTTTTGATGGTTTGGTTTTATCGCTATTAGAAGGCAATCAAAGTTTGAATTGGAGCTTTAGTTCTCTATGCCGCCGATGGATAGTCTTGTTATTCGCCAATGCGCATTATCTCTTTTGTTTTTTCAAAACTTTATATTTTTAACTGTCGGCGATTTTGCTTATCGCTATCGGAATGATTTTTGTCATTTATCAGAGGCTTTGTCCGTTGCCTTACCGACATTGTGGAGATGCTTAGTTTTAAACTCAGCGATCCATAGTCCTTAGTTCTTTCGATCGCCGATGATATTATATTGTCATGGAAGCCGTAGTCAGTCTATCTCCCGCCGTTGCGGCTACGTAATGAACTATCTCGTTGATGATTAGTGTTTTCAAGTTTTGACGCTTTATTGAGTAGTGATTCCATTTTCTGATACGTGACTTCGGCGGCATTTAGTGCTTTATACAACCGAGATTGCGGAAACCTTCAGCTTTGTCTCACTGATATTGTAGATTATCTTGTGTCTTGAGCCACCGATATGTAATCTTTCTAACCTCCGATCGCCGAAGTTTTCATTTGATCGTGGAAGCTAGAGTTTGTATGTCTTCCACCGTTGTGGCTCCTTAGTGAACTAATCATCTGATGCTATAGTGGTTTCAACCGCCGATTGGTTTATTTTCCTGTCATCGTTTTCACCGGAAGATCTATATATATTGTGGTGAAGTATTATTTTATTATTACCCTTGTGAACTCATGTTTGCTCTGTCCCTTTCGAGTCGAACTGTACCAATGTGCTTAGTTGTCGGGATTTCATTTTTTTGGAGTGCTACTATGGAAGTTTTGGACCATCCCATCGACTGCACAGCTTGCTTTCCAGGTAGGCCAACCATGGTTTCTCCCTCCTTTTGATTTTATTGGTCATTTTGGGAACTAGGGTCTTCCCCTAGCTAGGTTTTCTTGCCGTTGTGTAGTTAGCCATCCAAAATGAATGTTTATCCTTACGGCGTGAGGTATCAGTCAGATTGAGAGTTGGCGGTGGGGGTTTTTTCTTGAGCCTATTTTGAGTCGTTATGGAAGCTTGATCCCAGTCCGAAGGTTTAGGAAGTTGGTGCAAACAAGCGTTACGCTGTCTACACCAACTTTTGTGGGGTTGTTTATGGCCGTCCGGGGGGAGTTTTCAGTTTTCTTAGGAACTCACTCTAGTTTCGAGGAACGACAAGGGGTTTTCATCATTTTGGTAAAAGTGGGATTTCTGCATTTTTAATTACAATTGATAGTGTGGTTCTTGTGTTTGAGGATTTAGAGTATTTCGATTGGAGTTTGATTTTAATGATAGGTTCTCTATCGGGGTTATGTTTTAGTTGCAGATAGACTTAGAGAATTTTAAACCTAGCTGCAGAAGTTCCTTTTCCTTGTCATTTTATTTCACACATTAAAGTTTTGTATAGTTTATTTGTGAAAATGCATATGAATGAGTAAAATAGTGTTATATAGTTCTCCTTCATTTTTAACATTAGCTAGAAGCTCCAATATTCTGAGAACATACTATGTTTGGTGCCAGGGTAACCATTGCAAAGGAGATATGCCTAAAAGACAAAAGAAGAAGAATTCTGTTGCAGAAGGAGAACCAGATGTGGAAATCATCACCAAGGTGGAATACATTTATGAAGATACCAGATCCACCACTGGAGTAGAGACAAATTGCAAGTGGGGTGAAATATACTGGATGATTGCAAATCAAAATGTGCCAGATGCAAGGTTCGAAGAACTGACTATATATGCAAACATCGAGAAATCTGCTCTGATGAAGGTAGCCACTAGGCCTGAGCTGTTCCCATGCTCAGAGGTGATTGGATGGATTCTGCCTAGGGAAGATGTAACTACAATGATGTTGGAGAATACTTCCAAACAGGGATATGCTACATATAGCCTTGCTTATGTCTCAATGGCATACCACTTGCCTCCTGCTCAGATTTACTTAACTAAAAGCTGGTTGAAGGAGACAAATTTGGACCTGGTTGAAACTGTCAAAAGAATGATGATACCAGGGAAGAAATTTCGAACCAGACCATCAGGGGAATATGAAATAGAAACTCTCAGGACCCCTTATAGATTTATAGCACTGATTCTTAATAGAGTTTTTTGGAGAGCTCATGGAAAAATCTTAAAATTGGGATGGATATCAATCATTTTCTATGTGGCCACTCAAGGGACCATATTCAACTGGGAAAACATAGTGTCTAATAGCCTCTCAGGATGCATATCTTCAGCTTTGGGAGGGGTGTCATAGAAGAAGTCAAAGTTCTACATGAGCTCTATCCTAGTGGACTATATATTATGTACCCAATCATTTCCAGCCTTAAGGTGTAATTGGAATAGAAACAGGACCCCTGTATACACTGCATACACATTATTTTGGGCACAAAAATACTATAGCCACTACAAAGAGATATGTGAACATTTCATTATGCCTTTGTACACTCTGATTTTCTTGACTGAATGCAACTGCATGTTAGAGGAAGCATTCAAAGTTATTGAAGAATATGGAAATTATTATCTGATTGAAGAGGGGATGTATATCAGAATGTATGGTGGTTCTAGGGCACCTTCTCTACTCCCCAAATATACCACTGATTATGTGTTACATAAAGAAGCAGTCAGGCAGGTATACATTGATGGTGTTGGAATCTTCTTGTTTGAACATAAGAAGGCAGCATATCCTGCCATACCTTTTTGGCTGGGGAGTTATAAGTTTACAAAGGTTAAACAAATTGCAGAATTCGTGCAGGAACTGGATCACTTTCATTTTGGTGAGATGAACTTCCACAGAAATGACTCCAAAAATAAAGTTACAAAGCATTGCAAGATGGCAAATGTTCATTTTGAATACACAAATTTATGGGACAAAGATGAAGAAATATTGAGAAATGCAAAGAATATGACTGCATTAAAGAAGAGATTTAAACAAAAAATCACCATTGTAGGCGGAAAGGGAAAAACCACACAGAAGACAGCTGAAGAAGAAGGGGCCAGAAAAAGAGAAGAAGATGCTAGAATGCTAGTAGAAGAGGTAGAAGGCTGGCTAAAGAATGAAGAAGAAGAAAGAAAGAGAGCTACAGAGGAAGCAACAAAGAAGGAGGAGGAGGAAAGAAAGAAGAAGGAAGATGCAGAGATAAAGAAAAAACAAGAAGAAACTGAAGGTTTAAGATTGACGGGATCTAAAATAGATGAGCAGACTACTGACCCAATAGATACACAAGGGTCAGATGATGATGCAGCCATAGGGCATGGACAAGATAATCCTGATCCTCAGGAGCATGTTGCAACTTTTGGTAGCACTCAAGAACAAGTGGTGTTTTCTGGAATGAAATTGATACCTTTCATGGAGAAAGAAGGAGAAGAGGTCCCTGATTCCAGCACTATCTTCTATGACAAGGAGAAGAAAAGGTTGGTCAAAAGAACTGAAAAAAATGTTGAAATAGGATGACAATCAGGTAAGATGATAACTGATAAAACTTTGGTGTATGGCACAAATGTGGATCTGAGATTGACAGCAAGAGCTGGGGTGGCATTAACCTAAGTTACAGAAGATAATGTAGATAGACTGATGACGAATCTGGAGAAATCAAGAAAGAACACAACTCAGTTAAAAGAAACACGGAAGAAAGAAAGAGATGAAGGCCACAAGATGAAGAGAAAATTTGAGGACATGCAAAATGAAGTGAATACTTCAAAGTCAGAGATCCAGGCTTTGCAGGAAAATAAGATGACTTTAGAAGTTGTTGTAGAGAAAAATGCTCAAAACAGCTTGGCAGAATTACAGAAACTGTAGTTAGAGCTTCAAGTGCTGAAAACTGAGAAGACTGACCTTCAGGTATCATATGAGACTCTAAGTTCAGAGTAGGTCTAGTTGCAAAACAATGTAATTGAGCTGGATTCAAAGAAGGTTGCCACTGAAGAGAGAGGGAAACAATGTCAAATGCATATAGCAGCTTTGGAGGGAGAAAATGCTTCATTAACAACATCACTGAAAGATGCTATGGAATAGAAGATGGATGTGCAACCTTTGAAAGAATATGTTCTATCCCAGAGGAATAAAAACCACCAACTACAACTATGTATTGAGGACGAAAGGTGTAAGATTGTGCAAATAGATAGCAGATTAGAAGAAATATTGGACACCACTTCATATTTTGTAGACAGATCTCAAGATATTTTGGAGATCTTGACTGGAAGGATAGTGTGGATAGAGACAAATGAAGAAACCCCTGCTGAGCTACCAGTCAAAGATAGGCAAAGTTTAAAGCAGGACTATGACTTGTTGGAGTTTGCAATCAATACTGTGGATGAAATCAAGAAAACAGTGAAGAAAACGAGATGAGCGTATGCTGAATACTACAGAAGGGTGCTGGTCACCTCCAATAGATGCCAAGTTGCTGCAGAACAAATACTAGATGCAGTACCAGAACATGAGCTGTTCATAGAACAACTACAGAGTAGGTACCACAAAGATGAGCTAAAGATCCAACAAGTCAAGGATCTAGATGAGAAGATCCTGAAAAATGCAGTAGCTCATGAAGCATTCAGCATCCATTTACTTGAAGATCAGCTACGCTTGAGTCCAGCAAGAATATAAGTAGTTAGGAATCAGGATACTAAGTATGAGTTAAACATCCATTTTCTTGAACCATCATATTTTGAAGGCATAGCAGCAGAGGCCCAGGTATGGAAAAAGTTTATTAATGACCAAGCGGGGCCCTCTTCATAAAAGTGTTCTATTAATTTTGTTTTAAATGTAATATATTGTATAAATTATGGGCACTCACTACAAGATGAAATTTTGGGATTGAAACGTTGGGGAAGCCTAAAAGTCATTTGGGGGTAGCCCAAAAGTTTTGGATTTTTTTGGTATAAATATAGGAGAGTTAGATGTAAGAAAGGACTTTTTCCCAGTTAGATTTGGGAGAGTATGTTGTAAGAAGAACTATTTCCCTTTTCAATAAAGAATTACAAGTTTCCTGTTGGAGGAAGCTCGGTGGAATGTTTCAAATGCTATGCTCTGGATCTGCTGAATGTGAACTATTTCATTTTCAACTTATGTCCATTAACTGTGAGCTCATTCTAACTCTTTGAACCTATGTTCTTGTTATGAATGCACTCTAGTTTATTCTATGAAATTTCCACTATGAGTAATGAAGGCTTTTCATAAACAATAANTGTTATGAAATAAGTAACATCTATCTGTGATTTTTCTTAATGCATGTGCGTAAATACATTACTCATTGATAAATGATAATCTTTCTCCCTAGGGATAGGTTAGTTAGTTGATTTTAGTTTTCTTGCTGTGTTTGATTTAGATGCGAGAGCGTTAAGACAAGAGGTAAGAACTTGCGCATCACATTGTGACTGCTCCTTGTATTCAGTATAAATCTGCATTTTTAGACAGGCACTTGCATATCATACTTAAATACAAAAAACTAAGAAATATACATGGTGGACTGGGCCGTAACCGGTAAAACCTTTTATTTTGTTATTTGACCTATGGTAGCCGGACTATAAACCGGATGGATTCCCCATACCAAACAGTAACGGGCTAGTTGGGAATGTTTACTGGGGAGAATCCCTAACTGTTGTTACTTGCGATTTTCTAGGCCTCAACACCATGCTTTGGGTGTTTGTTTTAACCTATATCTATCTTTCTTTAATCTGCGTACATGTGTCTTCTTATCATGGGTTTCAAATCTTGGGGTTATTTCAATATATACTTCTTGTTCTATGACTCCATTTAGGAAAGATGTTTTTTCTTACATCCATTTGATGTAGCTTCCATTTCATCTTGGTTTCCAAGGAAATTCGTGATAGAATTATATCTTTCTACTGGTGCAAAATTTTCTTAATAGTCAATTCCTTCCTTTTGGGAAAATCCTCATGCGACAAATCTTGCTTTAAACTTTTCAATGCTACCATATGATGAATGCTTTGTCTTGAAAATCCATTTTGAAGAAACTACTGACTTGTCCTTTGGTCTTGGCACCACATCCCAAAACTTCAATCTTTTTTATTGATTGGTATTCTTCGATCATGGCCTACATCCATTCCTTCTTATTTGAAGCTTCTTCAAAACATGTGGGTTCTTCATCAACAAGATTTCTAATTAATTCCACATAGTTTGAATAGATATATTGTCTCTTGATTCCTTTGGTGCACCATATCTTTTTGTTTCTTTGATTACATCATGAGAACAAGTTGCTCTTCTTTTCATTGAGATCATCTCCTAGGGTGTTTCTATGAGTCCTTGGGGTTCTGCTAGGTCATGATATTCTTGTATAATATCTTATTCAATGTCTCTAATTGGTGGTCTAGTACCTTCTATGGTTCTAGGTGTTACAGATAATTCTCGTGACCATCATGCGTTAAGGCCCAAAACGTCAAAAATTGCCTTCAATCCCCAAAATGTGAAGTTGGACATTGGCCCATACTCCTATTTTTCATACATGTTTCCACCATCACTTATTCACTTTATGCATTAAGTGTTACCCTCTTCAGGACGCATTTTGTCTCTTGACAATGAGTGGTGCCACTGCCTTTACCCTTTGATCAATAAGCGGTTACACCTTGGTAATAATCTTTCTACAAAGTGAAAGAGTGGTGCTCAAGTTTCAAAAGGAAAAAGAGAATATTATTGAATATTATCGAAGGAAATATTCATGACACCCTCATCCCTACTCTTGTGGACCACCTAGATTCGAGATCCCCCCTAATTGGATCTCCCTTCCACCTTATCCACCATTTTCTCAACCATCCCTATCCTCCCAAGGGCTATACGTACTAGCTCATCCTCCATGGGTTGGGAGGAGAAAATTTATGCTGCTACACTGAGATTCTGGCCAAATCTAGGGTGAGCATACAGAAGGCAAGTTGGAGCTTTGAGGACAAGACATGGCATGTGAAGAGGCATCACAACACTAAGGCAAATGGTTGTGATATCTCTTCTTCATCTTAATGCACTGATGGTTTCTTTCACATAAAATGTGGTGTGTTGTAATCACGCATTTTATTATTGGATTCCTTAGTCACTGAAATAGAATTGTACATCATTTTTTGGTACTTTTGATCTTGCTTATTGTTTGATGTGTTTATTGTAGGTACATCTGTAGAGATCTAGCCCCATGGAAAGCTAATACATCATACTATAGAACATATAAAAGACTCATTCCATATATCTACAAACTCTATGGGAAGTTCCTATCCTTTTTATCACTCATTTGTTCTAGACCTGTACCATTCATATCTAGGGAAACAACTCCTGTCTGCAGGAGGTGATAATTTCCAGCAACAAATCTCGCGACTCTGCTGGGGAATACATTCATATATTCTGATTAATTTTGGTTTTCAATTTAGAACTTCTAATATTTCTTGGTTTTTCAGTCCTTGTCCTTATTCCAAAACTTCTACTTTTCAAGTAATCAGATCTGCTAGTTTATAGTGAGATTTGAGCTCAGTTTACTTGATAGGCTTAATTTTTTAGTAATTTTCATGATTTGATGTCAGTTATATGATACATAAATTTCTCTGTTTCACTCCTTTTTTTTGTTTTGAAATCTATAGGAGCCACTACACATTCATTAAGGAAAATAGGTGGTGCCACCGTCCATGCTTAGTGGCCAACACGAGGTGCCACCTCTCTGTTACAGTGCACAAAAGGAAATTCCCAGGCGGTAATGCTCTGTCACCAACATTTTGCAAGCGGTGCTAGGTAGGGTTTTATACCCCTGTGTTTCAAAACTTTGCATCAGTTTGTTTCTTTGCTCAAAGTGTTCCTGGCTTCATTATTGATGTTTGACTGTAAATTTCAAGATCTGGAAAGTGGTAAAATGCTTGTTTCTTTCAGTTTTGAAAAGCTAGATTGTTTCCATTTATTCAGCTGCTTTCTATGCTTGGTTTTGTTTTTCGAAAGAGTGCTTGAAATTCATATAGTCAGATCTCTTTTTACAGTTAGATTAGCTAAAAGGAAAGATTTTTTCTTTTGGTTTATTCATTTTTTTTATTCATAGGTTAATGAAAGATTACTTTTTCTCTTGATTAGAATAAAATTTGATATTTTATCATCGTTTTATTTGAAGATGAACTGTTGGATCCTTGATTAGTTTCACAAACTTTCAGGAATTCAAGTTCTTCTTTTCTTTATATGTTATTTTCTCGCAAAAAATATCATAGGTTGAGTTAGGTCTTTTCATATTCGGAAGAATTTTTAAAGAGAGTTTAGTTTGACAAATAATAGTAGTGTCTTTCTTTTTTGAAAAGAGTTCTTACTTCTTTTTTCTTTCAAGTTTCAGTTACTGGATTTTTTTGCTTGTTTTCATTTTTGAAAGATAGTTCAGTGTGACTGTATGGGTCTTTTGTTTAGAAACAAAATTGAATCACTCTCTCCTTCCTATAATTAGGGAATACCTCGAATGATAAAGTGAAAAATTTGAATATCATGCTGCATGGTTTTACTTTTCTGTCCACACCTCATGCATTCACCTAATTGTTCAAGATGAAATTAATGCTATTTATAGGTTAAAATTTTTAGTAACTTGAGTGATAGGATAGAGACATGTTCTGAATTCTTAAAACATAGGAGTCGTCATTCTATTTCTTGCACTACATCCCGAGAACTATGTGGTTCTTCCACGTACGATCGGTATATCGAACGACCTTTCACATACTCTTGAGGTATATGGAAAGGTACTTCATGTGCTCGATTGTATATCGAAAGGCCTCTTTTGAATGGTTGTGCATTAGACAACACTAACACGGATTTGATATCCCACACACCTTGTGTATATCGGGATACCCCTCTAGGATTCCTTAAACCAACTGAGAAAATCCTTTTGGTCGTCTTGTTGGAGCAATACACTGAGAGCAACACTCAGGAAGCTACTACGCACGTTCTGTCTAGGTAGTCAGGTATTCAAGAAAGGGTACAATCCCAATCATCCTTGTCACATTTTACTATTGGAACTTGTGGCATATCGTGAGTTGCAAAGACTTGACAATCCTAGTGAGGAACCGACTTTTATCATCCCCTCTTGTCACCTAAATTTGATTATGACCTTTAGCTTGCATAGGAGTGGGTTTGTGTGTGATTCTAGTTTCAAACCATAGGTTAGGTTTTTAGTGACCATCAATATAAATGAGTTTCATTTGAGACGATCTCAAAGAGTTCAAGGCCTACCACCAAACCTTCCTCCTGTGATAGGACAAATCCTAATGGAAGCCATAGACCAAGGTGTCACGGTTGATTCCCATGTGGAAGGGAACCCAGTTGTGGAAGCAGGGAAATAATTTACTTCGTATGATAATCCTTTGGTCCAATAGCATCCTAAGGATGATACAACCTTTCATTTTCCAATAGAAGGTCAACCTGGTTCATTAGTTTGGGTATTCAATCACCCATTAGATGACACCGTAGGAACAAAGTTTGGTCCAAATGCTCCTTTCTAGAGAAATTTCCTGGGGAAAGATATTTCTGAATATGGGACTACTGTAACTGAACCAGATTCTTTTGTACTTACTCCTCTAAGGCAAGCCCTTAGAGACACTCTGTCAAATGAAGAATTCTTCCATAAATCTATTGAGCGTATACGTAATATGGGAGAAAATTTAAGGAGGATAAGTTTTTCTCCTCTTCACCATTGTTTAGAAATAAGCCTCCAAGGATACTATGTGCTTTCATCATCTTACATAGCTCATAATTTAGGACCACTGGCTAAGTTTCAGTATCTTATGATCCAGGTCAACCCTCTATTCCTGTTCCTCCAGTTCCAAATCCTGGTTCTGCTTCTGGTACTCCCGCATCTTCTACCATTGGGGGGAAACCCCCAGCCTAATTCATTTCAAGGATTAGTGGAGTTAATTCTAGCACAAGACAAAACCCTAATGTAGGACAATTAGCAGTGATTGTCCCTTCCACCAACACCAATGTGGTTATCCCTCCTTTTAGTACATGTCAACCCTTGGGAGTCTGATGATCCAAGTTGTGCCCAGGTGGATGCCGGGGACAACAGTCGACTGAATGAGTCAAGGAATGTTATGGCAGAAGCATAAAAGCAGAATAAGCAAAGCAGGAAACACACGAGGTCGACAAGAAATATACACACAAACAATATGTAATAATTAAAAGCAATTTATTACTTCGTCTCCATGAAAGATGGAGGAATCAAATTTATATCCATATTACATTAATGTACATGCTTATATAGGATGGTGAGATGCTTAGGTGGCTATGGGTTACGTTCAGTTACAAAAGAAGTTATAACGGTTCAGAAGTTCAACCATTGTAGAGCATGTTGGTATGTTGTGTGTCAAGGCATACCTATAGAGGCGAACCTGTCGAATGAAGATGTCAAGGTGGACCTATCGAAGTTGAACCTATTGAATGAACATGTTGAGGTGGACCTTTCAAAGGCAAAGCTATCAGTTGCTGGTTGGATAATTCCTCCTTCCTTAAGAAATAATGGTCTCCATTGTGTATTCATTAAGGTGAGGAAACATGTTGGCTATTTTAGTAACAGAGTACCATTTTCCTTGCGTGGGGATTTGTCTAGCTTTAGCCACTTGAAATAAGGGAATGGAGTTCATACCTATATGGTGTATGCGTTGTCCCACAATGGTGTCACAAAGAAAAGGTTCCTGAACATTTGGATGGATGTCTTTGGGTTATGTTGTCTGCAATTTGTTTTGTTCCAACAATGGTGTATGGTATGGTTGAAGTAGATCTACATTGAAAACTGGATGTAGGACAAGGCATGCAAGAATGTCGAGCTGAAAAATGTTTTCTCCAATATATTTAAGGATATTGTATGGACCATATCACAAAGGTTTCTTCTTTAAGTATGGACCAATGAAGCACTCCTTCTTTAGATGTAACCAGGCCTGATCCCCAATTTGGAATAAATGAGGAATATGATGCTTGTCATGTTGGGCCTTAGCTTTGGCATTAGGTCATTGCAAAACTTCCTGTTCTTGATTTTGGATGTTGTAAATTTGATCTATAAACTTCAATGATTTCTCAACTTCTTGTCCTTTGAAGTCGGTGTCGTTCGATTGTGTCAAGGAATTGATTAAGTCGATAGGCGCTGAGGGTTGAAATCTGTAACAGATTTCAAATGAACTCTTTCCCATAGAGTTGTGTTGATCACGATTGTAGTTGTGTTGTATGTATGGAAGGCTTCCATCCCATGTTCAATGATTCTTGTGGTTGTACATGCAAAAAAATTGTATGACTAAGTGATTTACAACTTTCATCTATCTCTCTTTATGTCTGCAGATGGAAGGTTGTCGACAAAGAAAGTCTTGTGTCGAGCTGTTGCCAGAGCATTTTCCAAAAGGTACTGACAAATCTAACATCTCTGTCAGAAATAATGGTCATTGGGAGGCCATAATGTTTCCACACATGTTTAAAGAAGAGCTAAGCAGTCTATTGTGCTGTCATAGTCTTCTTGCATGGTATGAGTATTTCCATCTTGGAAAATCTGTCGAATATTATTAGTATCGTGTCATGCTGATGTTTAGTAGTAGGATATCCCATTAAGTAGTCCATAGAAATAGATTTCCATGGTCGAATAGGAATTGGAAGGGGTGTGTATAGTCCTTGTCGTCGATTCAGTGGTTTAGCAATGGAACAAACCACACACGATTGAATGTACTTGTTGACGTCATATTTAACTGAAGGCTAGTAAAAATAATTTTGGAAAATAACAAGTGTTTTTGCAACTCCAAAATGTACTGTAGTCTTGCTGTAGTGGGCATCCCAAATGAGCTTTTGTCGATGCTCACCAGTCGGTACAAAAATATATCCAATATTGTATAGCAAGGTGTCCTTCAGGAAGTAGTTCGTAGTCGACAAATTTTTGGTCTTAAACTATCGATAGATTATAGAAAAATTGTAGTCTACTGAATAGAATTGTGTCCAAGTAGTGGTGTCATAACCCTGCATACTCATTACTGTAGACAATAGAGTAATTGTTGTTCAAGATTAAACACCCTTGTAACCTAGGTTCTGGGGTTACCAATTACTACTAAACTTGTAGACAATCAGCTTTTCAAGAGAATAGAAAGGGAATGGGAAGAAAATATTGACTTACCCGATTACCGACGGTTGATCCAAGCTTGATCTTCTCTCGCTCCTCTTTTCTCCAAAGCTTCCAGGGATGCACCTCTTTCACTTGTAAAGAGAAAATTCTCAAATTAATATCTCATGCAGGTATATATAAGAGGTTAGATAAGCAATATATCAAATATATAATCAAATACATTCATTAATCATGATACATTAAATAGACTCAACACAATGTTGGAAGAAGAATTGTCTTTATTAACAATCGGTGAATGCGATAAGAGTACAACCCAGCTTCTGAGACAAGGACTCCTGTGCAACCAAAGGACTCTTAGTTCTACTGCTCCAAGACTTTTGAAGATATACCACCAGCATAAATTTTCTCTCCAATCTTGATTTTTTAATACCCTCCCCAAGGCCTCTATTTATACTTTGGGAAATAGAGTGATTTCGAAGGTTGGGGTGGTTGAAGCAGTTGGGATAGTTAATTATTAGGGCCCAAATAATCTCAATTAATTGAGTTTTATATTTTTTAAGGTCTAACTAAGGTGTACGTGACTATTGATATAGGAAACCCGCTTATGACACGTGAGTTGCTCAAAGGAAACTGATGTACGCTGATGTACATGGGTTGCAATGCAGATAGTCGCATACAGTATGTGAGTTGCAATGGAGATAGTCGCATACACAACTCAACACTTAGAAAAATTATATAGCAAGTTGGTTTAAGGGTAAATACATCCCAAGTCATGCCCATCTATAGTGTTTTGGAAAACTTCAATCCTAATTTGTCCTTTTGTGTACCAACATAAAGAATGTTGGCACTCGGACGAAGAAGTGCCATTTGGGTTGATAACAGATGCCCCCTAATGTGTGAGGTCAGGGGGAAATGATGGCTGAATACATTATAATCATTATCTTGGAGAACGCAGAGGTCCAATGGAGCAGATGAAGTACCTGAAACAAATAGATAGTAATGTCATATACAAATTCATATCTGAGGATGCCATGTTCAATATACTGGAACACTAGCTACTTTACAATATTTGAATACATCATATGATATGGGTTCAAGACCACGTATATTACAAAGGTGGATCGAAGCCACAATATACAATAATTATGAGTCTTCAAAGATATGAAAACTGTGTAAGTGAAAACAACATAATCTTGCACAACTTAATTCATAGATATGAACCTATGGTCTTCGTAAAAAATCCAAAAGAACCAATACAATCCAGGCCATGTGAATAGATGTTGTTTGAAGTCGAACATGGATTGGATTCAATAAATTGTCAAATAATAGGTGACAATCGACAACTGAAGCAAAGGAATTCACCAATACTGAAAGTGAATTCTAAGGTACCATTGTAAAAAATGCTAGGTCTTCATCGTCAGGAAGTGCTGATGAGAAACTGTACTGTGATGAGGAAGGAAATGGATCCTCCAATGGATCACAAGAGTGAATAGGAACCGGATAAAGGAAGGGATACACAAGTAATAATAGATAGGACAATGATGGAATCTGGATATAGATCAGATGCAGGGCTAAATCCTTGAACAATGAGAACGACACATAGATGAACCAAGCCAACTTTTAACTTTGCGGATAATACAACTAGACTTATATGTAATGTAGGAGACATGATCAGATTCCACAGGTATAACGAACAAGAGGAGGAGTAAGAAACTCAAAGTGATAGCTGAACTAAAATTAAACACTAAGACATGAGTATCGGAAAAAACAAGGAGTGATATGTTCAAGGGAGACATGTTGCCGCCGACTAAGAATCAAAAGAAAACTTCTTCCTTATCTTTCCTGTTAAATTTTAACGAGTCTAGGAAATTCAACTCAAGTCTCTCTTCATTTTTTGACAAGATTGAAGAGAAGAGGGAATAATGCTTGATAATGCCATTGATTCATGGATTTTATGAGCTCGAACTAGTACATGCTCACATGGTGTTTTCATGTTTAGAGAGTCTAAAAACTCTGAAGACTCTAGGGGGGTCCTTTTTCATCCAATTTAGAAGTATAAAACATACCACACAAGAACTCTCTTAACTTCCGTAGAAGAAAAGATGAACGTTTTTCGTACTTAGTCAAGGAGGTTCGAAAAAGGTTAAATTACCACCTACCCAATGCTCCTTCGAGAGCAGAATACAGCTTGAGTTTTACGAGTGTGAAGGAAAGCAAGATCACTCAGAAAGATCCATTTGAGTACGAGGAATGGGGCTTACAACGATAAACTCGATGTTTTGTTCTTGGTGTTTAATGAACAAGACAAAGACATGAAGTACACTCAGAATATTTTTCATGTTTAGGTTTAGAGCATGAAAAACTCATACAAGGCATTCTTTTTTTGTAAATTTAGTCCCTCAGGTCTGAAAAAATGATAAACCTATACCTGAGAATACTCTTCTCAATTCCGCAGAAAATATAGTGGTCCTTTCTCGTATTATTCCTCATGGTCTAAGAAAGAGATAACCTACCACCAATGTGGATTCCCATTCACATATTCTTAACGATCTTGAATGGACAAGTTTACTCAGCAGTCAAGTCTATTTTGAGGAGTTAGACTTGGGCCTAAAGAAACTCCATAAGGGTGGGGAGTCTTATAAAAGGATATCTTATAAAAAGAGACCAAAATGAGGCTCAATTTGGCATGAAAAATAGCTAAGGAGAATCCCTTGAACCTATGACAAATGCAACATGAGTATCAAAATACAATAAGTGGGTTCTAATTGAGGATACTCATGTGAGGAAAGTCCTATCAGCGAAAGAACAATGGCATAAATGAGGTACTAATGGTTAAAATACAATAGTCCGTGGTCAAAGTTGTAATTCTAGGTTTAAGATAGATTAGGTGTGAATGCAAAAATGCATGTGGATGACTGAAATCCTATCTTATATGATCGAAAAATGACTTTAAACGACCTTAGACCTGTTACATTGAAGAAAAAGATATGGTATTAGTTTGATTTATATAAAAAAATGAACTATAGATAAAAACCCACTTTTAAAATAATATTTCTATAGAAAGTTCAAAATAGAAATCAAAACTTACCATTTGAAGTTTTACCCAAAATAGACAAGTTTTACCTCTGCTTTGATTGCTCGTTGCGGACAACTCGGTGGACAATTCTTGAAATTGCAAGTGCCAGGTAAAACTACACTCCATGCTCTTTCATTTGATCCAAGCAAATTTCAATTTTTGGCTAAAATTTGATGTTTTCCACCGTCCTTAGAGAAGCCACGCTATGTATGCGGGTATGGTATATCAACAATCACATACACGCGTTCTGTACATGGGTTTCCTTAAGGAAAGTCACGTACAATATGCGACTTGTCCAAAGGACAGTCACGTACACTACATGAGGTAGGAAAAAGCTATGTAGGGCCAAAAAACAAAAAATTTATATGAATTTAATTTTTGATAAATGGATTATTATCAGATTGAAATATGGTGCTTGAGTGGAGGGAGAGGGAGCATGAAGACATGGACCAAGAAGCTCTACGGGATGCCCCCATGGTAAATGTTTTGTGGAAAAGTGGGTTGCTGAAATTATTCTGTACCTCACATATGCGATCAAATGTCCGCCTATTAGAGTTTTTGATAAACTATTGGGATCATGATCTTGGTATGTTTGACCTACAAGGTGAGTGTCTAGAGATTACCTCAGAAGATGCCTACTTTATCTCCGGTTTGTCATGACAGGGAGCTCCGATTAACTTGGAAGTTACAGATAGAGGTGGTGACCTTCTAAGTGTATAGAACTACATAGATATATACTATGCACCTGCTACTCAAAAGAGGGGTAGCTGCATCCCTATTGTTCATATTCACAGCTTTCCATTATAGGTGTTGGCGAGTGCTATAGTGAGGGTTGCAAGGTCATCATCACTTCACCTTGCAACTCGAAACCAAATGAGACTTGCAGTGGACTGTCTACAGGGAGTCCTATATGACTGGTGTTCGGGAGTAATCATGATAATGAGGAAGAAACTCTCTAACTGTAAAAGAGGTTGGGGAATTTATTTTGGTAATTCTAGAATATTGGTGGTCTTTTTCTTTGAGAGGGTGCTAGGTTTGAGTCCTACAGTACCACTACCAGTTCGTTCTCCCCACCAGCCTAGACTGAGTAGGTGGGTCAAGCCTAGACCTAGGAGCATTCTATGGACTTTGATCCATTTTTTGTATATTATACAGTTATGACTAGATTTGAGGATCAAAAACTTGACCTATCTATATGGACAGATATTCACATATTCACACACACACACACACACACACACACACACACACACACACACACACACACACACACACACACANTACATTTGTTTTGTAATATGTCTGTTGTATATTTTTATGCAAAATTTGTTAAGTTCCAATCCAAGATATAGTTAGCATATGCATAAGTTAATGAATTTTGATTTCTTGGAATATGATTGAATGTAATAAACTCAAAATTTCTTTCCAATAACCTAACTTGTATAAACTGATGTAGTAAAATAGGGTTCCGCACCTGATAAGCTCGATTGAGCTAGGAAACCACCAATTGAGAGTCAAGTTGGACTTCTAGTTGAGTGATACCACGTGACAAAGCATCCCATAAAAGCTCAATGACAGCCCTATATTTGACCACATTATTGGTAGCAGGACCTAGGCAAGTGCCTCTAGAGGCAACTGGCTGTCTTGAGGGCGAGTTTATGACCCATGCAGTTGAATCTAGGTTATGAGTGTGGCGACTAGCACCATCTGTGAAACCTACGAACCACTCGAAAGACATCTGTAACAACCAACAGATGGTATAAAAACACAAACCGACAAACTATTGTACATAAAATACATACAATAAAAATACAGGAAAAAGCGCTAAGATTAAGCATAGTACTTTTTTAAGTAGAGCCCATTTCTAGGCTTGGGCAGATTATTCCCCTCAAAATCTATTAATTCATATGCCCTTTCTTCAACACTTTTGACATGACATAATGTCCTAACCATATAGACTTGAATTCCCCTATTTCCAGGGGTTGTTTGTCCTGATCCCAGAGAAAGACAAGATCCCCTTCACAAAAAATACAAGGTTTGACCGATTTATCATATTGGTTTTTTACCCTATTTTTATAAGCCTCATTTGTTGTCAGTGCATCTCTACACTGCTCATCTAGATGTTCTAAATGCAATAAATGTTCTTCTAGCTCAGTTGTATCAGGTAACACATGAATAGCAATCTTTAAGGATGGGATTTCACATTTGACAGGGGTGACTACTTCCACTCCGTGAATGAGTTAGAAAGGAGAGAACCTTGTAGCAGTTTTCACATTCGTCGGATATGCCCAAAGTGCAGGATATAGCATGATTTGCCAATTGGAATGGGCTGCATTAATAATGCACTTGAGAATAGTATTCAAGGTTTTATTTACAGCCTTGACTTGATCGTTTGCTTGAGGATAGAAAGAAGATGAATTCTCTTGTCTAAACCCTAGCATAGTGGTCAATTTAGTCATCATACTATTTTGGAAGTGACTACCATGGTCAGTGACAAAATCTTTAGGGATACCAAATCATGTGATAATTTGGTTGAAAATGAAAAAAGCTGCAGTTTCCCTGTCAGCTTTATAGGTGGGCATTGCCTCTGCCCACTTTGTGAAATAACTTACAACGACAATGATATGTTTGTGCCCCTTAGCTGAAACTAGGTTGCACGTCATGTAATATATCCCCCACTTCATGAAGGGGCCCACTGAGATGATGGGAAATAATGGAGCAGGATGCGACCGCATCTTTTTGGTGTAAAGCTGACAAGGATGACAATGCTTCATAGCTTCCACACAATCTTTAAAGATCATGGGACAAAAATAACCGGCATGTAAGATCTTTTTGGCTATTGCTAACCTAGATAAATGACCCCCACATGCTCCACTATGAGCATCATTTAGGACAGTCTCTGCTTCTTCATGGGTAAGACATCGATGCAAAATGAAATCTACCCCTATATGATATAAAGTATCTCCAATAATGGGGTATTTTTTGGCATGTACGCGTATTTGGCGTCGTTCTTCCCGCGAGAAGGTTGCAGGGTACTTCAAATTATGGAGATAGACAAGTATATCTTCATACCAGAGGTCAGAGGTGGAAATAAAAAATATATGCTCATCTAGGAATGAGTCTTCTTCAATGGCTACATCTTCCTCTACCAGAAATTTTGCAATGAGCTCAAGAAAAACTAAGGATTTCTTGGATTTGGAGGATTGGAAATCTAAGTCAAACTCCTAAAGAATGACTATCCATTTACTGAATTTGCCTCCAACTATCCATCGGGACAAAACATATTGTAAAGGATTAACATCCACCACTACCATCATGGTCCTCAGTAAGATGTAGTGACGCAACCTCTGAACATCATAAACAGGTGCCAAGGCCAACTTCTTGACGTGGGAATACCTAAGTTCAGGGCCAGCTAAAGCATGATTGAGATAGTAAACAACATGCTCTTGGAGTTTATCGTACTCCTGGACTAGTACTACCCCTATGGTTGACTCAGATGCGACCAGATACAATATAAAATCATGAGAGTAATCTGGCGGGTGCAATAATAGTGCCGACAACAAATATTTCTTTAATTCCTCGAATGCAAGTTATGCGATTTCATCCCATACAAATGGGGTGTCCTGTTTCAATAGGCGCATGAAACCTTTAGTAATATTGGAATAATTTACAATAAAACATCGAAGGAAGTTGGACTTCCCTTACAGGATTTGAAGCTACCTGATAGAATGAGGGGGAGGCAGATATACGATGGCCTCAATTTTCAAAGGATCCACCTAAATGCCTTTGTTGGAAACAATGAATCTGAGCAGTCTCCTTGACTCGACATAGAAAACGCACTTGTGGGGATTCAAGCAAATTTTGTAGTATCTGCATCGTTCAAAATTCAAACACAAGTGATCTAGGTGATTGATCCTCTTACGAGAATGTGCTGGCAAATCATCAAGGTAGGGTTTGACAATGGCTTTAATGTCGTGAAAGGAAAAATTCATTTCCTGCTGAAAGGTTGCCCCTGGATTTTTCAGTCCAAAAAGAATTTTCTTATACACGAAGGTACCCCAAGGAAAAATAAAAGTTGTTTTATGTTGGTCTTCCAGTTTAATTTGGATTTGATTATACCCAGAGAAACCATCCATAAATGAAAAGACTTCACTTCCTGCACATGCATCAATAATTTGATCTATAAATGGTGTGGGGTAGTTGTCCTTGGGATAGGCTTTGTTTAGATCCCAAAAGTAGTATAAACACATATATTCCCTTGCTTTTTGTCAATAGGAACAGGGTTGGATACCCATTTCATCAAAGCTCTGGGGTAAATGAAACCGCCTTTCAGTAGTTTCTCAACTTTAGCCTTAACCGTTGTCTCTTTACGTAGATTGTCAGGTCTCAACTTTTTTCGAACAGGTCTAGCATCAGGCTAAGTTCATATTTCATGCTCAACTATTGATGGATCTATGCCTGGAATCTCCTCATATGACTAGGAAAATACGTCGCGGAATTCCTTAAACAAGGTTGTATAGATCGCAATCTCCTCCGGAGAGCAGTTTGCTCTAATGTGTACATTTTCCACAATGTTTGGGTTTGCAAAAATGTTGATAGGAATCGTAGTGGAAATGTTTGCCATATTCCTCTTAGCAAATATTCCTTCCCTTGGTAAGGGATTAATAGGTGTATCAACATCACCTTCCAGTCTCATATGGAATTCCTGGTTCTCGATCCATCTTAACTTTGGAATAAAATAGGATTGATGGTGAAGATCCTCGCAGATCTTATCTCGTCTGCCCATGGATTCCAGAATGGCTTCAGCTGAAGGAAAAACCATATCTAAGTAGTCTCTAGAATGCAAAGAATTCACTGCCCAAGCGAGCATATAGGATTCTTTCGGTTCCTTTGAGACTGTGAGAGGGACCAGAATGGGATCAACAATGGTATGAACGATAGCTTTATAAGCTACTTTTTCTATCGATAAGGGCACTTCAGGTTCATGGTGGGAAGGAAGAACCCAAGGATCTGTTCTATCAACAACCGTTGCTATAGACTTCCCTACACTAGTAGAACCTAGATAATTAATCGGAGCTAGAATATCGAATGTGCCCATCAATGATGTATACATTCCATACCCTAAGCTCTCTGAAGCAGGTTTAAATTGTTCAACCAATGGTACGGTGGACTTGTTAGTTTCCATGCGGAATTTTTGAGTAAAACTGATTTGGTCTACAGTAACCAACTTCCCTTCGTGTGGAAACAATACTACCTAAAATAAAGCCGATGCAATAGATGACATGGTGTAATTCCAACTTCTCCCCAAGAGCAAGTTATAATCCAAAGGTGCATCAATCACCTCTACCTCAACAAACACTGCTTTCCATGCCAACTTAATTTCAAAATTCAGTAGGATATCATGCAGATGAAATGACCTTCCGTTGAAAGTAGTAAGTAGGGTGTTCAATGGAACCAACTCCGGTGATACAAGAGATTTCCAACAAGACAGGGACATGACACATGTAGAACACCCTCATTGACAACTTCCCTTCCAATGGTTTTTCCACCATGGATGACATCTATTGATAAGGCTACATGATATAGCAGGAGAATTTTGACATCAGACAAATTAAACTTTTCCATGAGGCTCGATGAGTCCATACTACCTAAGGCTACTAAGAGTGCATCTCATTGGGTGGGACAATTCTATAACACCTTTAAAGCTGACATCGCACAAGGAGTCTGGGTTAAATATTCAACTACGGAGTAGTTGGTTGTAGCCCTAGCATTGGGATTGTGCAAGGTTTTCTTGAAGACACCTTTCGGTATCTTGGGCATAGGTTCAGCATGTTTCTCAATCATGATGAGGGTTGGAAGTTTCACCTATCGACTTACTCATCTCCGAAGCCTCTGTTTCATAGTTATTCTTCCTAGTCTGGAGTAAAGTCTGGGATCGAACCATGTTGATATAATTAGGGCCGGGAGTATTTGGGGTGCCCCCTGCTACATTTGAAGTTGAAGCAAAATTTTGTCCTTGGGGAAAAGGATCCTTCAGGACAGCCAGTTGTTGGTCTTTCAACAACTTTTGAGCTTGTTCCATAAGGGGACATAGATGGGTCAAGTGATCTTCATGGCACAAATTACATGGGAATTTAACCTTCTTCTTTTCTTTCTTGCCCCCATCAGCATTGTTTGTGGGTTTTTTCTTGTTTTGGTTTCCCTCACCTTTCTTTCCTTTCTTCTTTTTCCCACCGGGCTACTAATTTCCCTTCCGAGAGGATTGTGCAAAAACGTTTGCATTCTAGGGTGAGGGGGAAGCCTTTGCTACCTCCACTGTAGAATGTTTGACGGACAAGTCATGGAGTTATTTAGCCAAATACTCTACAGTGGGATATTTCATAGAACCAACCACACCATCGGCATGGGGTACAGGCTTAGGTTTTTCTAAATTGTGCATTGGCCTCGGTGCATTAGGGATGATTTCGTATAAAATCCCAGACTAAGAATATATCAAATCTAGCTTCTAGGCCCTGAGGATAGCCTCTTCCTCACTAGTCACTCCCGAATTAGATACATCCTTAGATATATATGTCAATAGGGATTTGGGGAACCATTCTAATAAAAACTCGGGAGGAATATAAGGCTCTTTCATCTTCTCCACTCATGGATGTGATCCAAGATATGAGTGGCCTTATCCTGCCAAAAGGTAGACAACAAGTTTGTCGCGATATCATATTGGATAGGAAGTTGGAAGTGACTAAGAAATACATTAGCCAAGTCCCAAAAACTGTTAAATGCTATAGAAGGTAGTTCAATATACCATTTTGTTGCAGTACTGGTTAGATTTCTTTGGAATAGCCTCAACCGAACTAAATCATCGTTCAGTGAGTTGGAAGAGCACCAAAAATGGAAAGTATTGACATGAGATCTTGGATCATCACCAACTTTTCCTTTGAATTTTGGAATACCCGAGGGAAGCATGGTAGGAACGAGTGGCCAGGAGAAGATATGTCTTACCAGGTCATTCATTAGTTTCGAAAAATCTGGCAAATTTAACGTTTCCAGGAAAGGGAGCTTGGGTTTAACCGGAGCATTAAAATTACTAGCTTGGGGATTAAAGGGACTTGTCCCCATGTTCCCATATGTGAAGGTGGGGTTTCCCCCTACTGCCAGTTGCAAAGTGGTTGGGATACTTTGGAAAGGATTCCATCCATAATCTAGTGGATTGTTTATGTGCGGTGTAGTGTATGAGGTTCTAGCTACCCCAGCCAAAAATGGGGTTTGGAACACAAGAGCAGGTATCCCTCCACTGAAAACTGAGAAAGGAGAGCTCATGAAATGAGTTGAAACTGGAGTTTTAAAACCTTGACCATAAGGATTAGGGTTTTTGAACTACACCCCTACATATGTGGGTGTTGGGCCTACATATGGAGTGGATGGGGGAATGTCCCCCCATTCCAAGGAAAACCCTGGATGAATGTCGAGGATCCTATAGGACCACTCTAAGCAGTGTGTGTGAAGGAAGTAGGAACAGAAGGTACACTAGGAATCCCAGTGACCATACCACCAGAAGTACCTGCTAGACTTGTGGGAGTCAGTGGTTGAACCACTCGGCTAGCTGGAGTTAAAGGTGTAGTAGGTGTACTTGTTCTAGGGGCACCTACCTAGGGAGGTGGCACCCCTTCAGCCGTAGTGGCTGAGGTGGAAGTAGAAGAAATTTCTCCTGTAGTAGACATTAGTTTTCCTAGAGGGACACCAATCATAGGTGAAGTGAAAGGATGAACCTAAATGATCATAGTATCGTTTAAGTCAGTTAGAGGTGAATTAAAGTTCCTTGCAAACTCGCCAGCCTACAATTCTTCCATCTCAACTGTATTTAAATCAAAATGGTTTGCCCTAATTTTTGGTTCACCCAGAACTTCACTAACTCCTATCAGTTCGAAAGAACTGTCTGTGTCTAATATCCGCCTTTGAGGGGGAGGTGGAGGTTCCAATGTGATAAGCAAAGGAAGGTTTCACAACCTTCATGACATTTTGATAGATTGGTCCTCCATGATTGTAAATTTGACTCTTCACACCCTAAGGTCGGCTAAACACAGACAAACCATAGAGAAATCACTACAAGATTCCCTAAAGTCTCAATAATCACAACGGATACAAGATATGCTTTCCCAAAGAAAGTCGAGAGATAGTTTATTGGCATCCTTTAAGAGGTTCTTAGGCACAAGTGGAGGAATCACCCACCATCCTCCTACACTTTCAACAAGGGTTACCTTCCAATCCCGTCTAAGGTGAACCAGAAATAGCCTTCCGGTTTACCTGTGTATAAACCCTAGATGTCAAAGAGACTAAAGGCTACCTTAACTATATCAATAGTCTGCAGGGATAGTCGCAATCCTAATCCGTACGCATGGGTAGGGTAGCAAAGCCCAAAACTCTGTCTAGGATAGAATCCCCAGATGCATAAAAACCTTGGTCTATGTTTTGACAAGGAATCAGAGGGTTATCTCCTTAGTCCAAGCCTCCACGTGGCCCTGTGCTTAACTCCTGTTTGAGAGGAGATTCCCAGATACTATCAACACAAAGAAGGATTTACCTATCGATTAGCCAACTACGTCTGAATTTAAGTAATTGTGGGGAGTTTACACTTCCTATCCCACAAGTCTAGCCTAAGCTAGTAGGTGTATGACCCTATTAAACAAAACTTACTAATAAATTTTTAATTATAGCGTTCATTTTAAGGGTTGTTCTTAGTCAGAGGGTAAGTGGCGTGAATGACTATGATGTTATAGACTCGATAAGAAAAGTAAAAAGGTGTATAAAATGAATTCCAAAGAAAATTATAACTACTTAAAACAAGCTCTTTTTCTTTTTGAAGATATGAACTAATGAAATTACAACTAAGTATGAGAAGACTAAGACTTAATTTTTGTAATTTTTGAGATTTTATTCGAAAATACTAAAAATAAAACTATGATATACAATCAAAATGCAAATATTTCCAATTTTTTTTTTACTTTTCAAACTCTTCAAAAATTACTATCTACCTAAATGCAAAAAATTCTTGAGTATGCTTGAATAATCAAACTGTAAAGCAAGCAATATGAAGTATAGTAGACTTGTAAAAACCAAATTCAACCACCTAAGGAAGGGACTTGGAAAACACCTATCTTGGGAAAAAACAATGAATGAAATCCACTGAAAACACTAAAAGGAAAGTGACAAACTGAAACTACTTGAAATTAGTACAGAGTACAAAGTATCTAAAATCTTGATCACTGATTCAGATACTCAGCACTGAACCTATCACTTGAACAGGATAATCCACTTCAAATTGCTAAATGAAAGAAGACTCAAACAACAAAAAATCAAGGGCTTACTAAAAAAGCACAAAGTATGGTGTACAAGACTTTCAGACCTACAACAAAATGCCAGCACTAGAAGACCCCAAAGCAGAGCAAAATCCAAGTAAGACAGGAAAAAGAAACCCTACCTAAAAATATGCTGCTAAAAGATGTAAGAGACTGTCTAATAGAACAACCTACGTACTGTACGCGACTATCTAGTATAGAAACCCACGTATACAAGTTGGTGTACGTGACTGTGTAGCACAACAACCCGCATACACAACAAAATGTTTTCAAAAAATAAAAAATAAAATTGGTCTCTAAAACACTACTGCAAGTCAAAATCCAATATATAAAACCATACACTGAATCAGAGCAAAGACTGGGCAAGTATCTCTAGGACTAACCCACAGCAGGCTGGACTCCCCAGCAGAGTCGCCAGTTTTGATGTTCAGGATTAAAAACCCTTGTAACCCAAGGTCTGGGGTTACCAACTTACTACTAAACTTGCAAACAATCATCTTTTCAAGAGAATAGAAAAGGAACGGGAAGAAAGTCTTGACTTACCCGATTACCGACGGTTGATCCAAGCTTGATCTTCTCCCCCTCCTCTTCTCTCCAAAGCTTCGAGGGATGCACCTCTTTCACCTGTAAAGAGAAAATTCTCAAAGTAATATCTCATGCATGTATATATAAGAGGTTAGATAAGCAATATATCAAATATATAATCAAATACATTCATTAACCATGATACATGAATTAAACTCAACACAATGTTGGAAGAAGAATTGTCTTTATTAACAATCGGTGAATGAGATAAGAGTACAACCCAGCTTCTGAGACAAGGACTCCTCTACAACCAAAGGACTATGAGTTCTACTACTGTAAGACTTCTGAAAATATACCACCAGCATAACTTTTCTCTCCAATCTTGATTTTTTAATACCCTCCCCAAGGCCTCTATTTATACTTTGGGAAATAATGTGATTTCGAAGGTTGGGGTGGTTGAAGCAGTTCGGATAGTTAATGATTAAGGCCCAAATAATATTAATTAATCGCATTTTATATTTTTTAAGGTTGAACTAAGGTGTATGCAACTATTGATATAGGCAACCCACATATGACATGCGGGTTGCTTAAAGGAAACCCACGTACGCTGATGTACGTAGGTTGCAATGCAGTTAGTCGTGTACAATACACGAGTTGCAATGGAGATAGTCGCGTACACAACTCAACAATTGGAAAAATTATATAGAAAGCTGGTTTAAGGGTAAATGCATCCCAAGTCATGCCCATCTATAGTGTTTTGGAAAACTTCAATCCTAATTTGTCCTTTTGTGTACCAACATAAAGAATGTCAACACCCAGATGGAGAAGTGCCATTTGGGTTGATAATAGTAGTGGGTGGTATGCTGAGACAATCAATTTTGGCATTGGATTTTCCTTTCTCATACTTAATTACCAACTGAAATTGTTGTAGGTAATTAATCCACTTGAGTTTTCAGGTTGTCTGTAGTTTTGTATGGGTTGGAGCGAACTGCAAAGGCTTATGGCCAGTGAGGATGACCGTTTTCTTGCCAAGAATGTATTGTTTCCATTGCTTGATATCTTGCACAATGGCATATATTTATTTTTCATATGTCAAGTACCTTCTGACTATGTCGTTGAAATTCTTGGAATGAAACACGACTGGGTGACTGGACTGAGTGATCACTGCGCTGAGGGAATAGTCTGATGCATCCGTCTCAATATCAAAAGGCTAATGCAAATCAGGTAACACAAGTACTGGTGCAGTACAAATCTTGTTTTTGAGTTTTTCAAAATCTTGTTGTTGTGTCGGTGTCCATTTGAAGATAGTTTTCCCATTTCATTTCGTCAACTGATTCAAAGGCCATGCAATGTGACTAAAGCCAAGTATGAATCATCGATAGAAATTCACCAAACCAACAAAACTTCTTAGTTCATGAATGTTTTGAGGAATGGGCAATATTTGAGGATCTGTACTTTTTCTGGGTCAACATGAATGGCGACAGATTCAATTACATACCCCAAAAGTCTGATGCTCATCATCACAAATTAGCATTTGTGCATGTTCAAATATAGTCAATGTTGCTGGAGAGTGTCGAAGACTTGTCGAAGCTGTTTGACATGTTCTTCCCATGATCGACTAAAAATAAAGATATCGTCGAGATAGACAATGAGACATTTACCGATGAAAGGTCATATAAGGTCATCCATATATCTCATGAAGGTTGCAGGTGCATTGGTTAAGCTGAAAGGCATGACTAACTATTCAAACATTCCTTCATTGGTCTTGAAATTCGTTTTCCATACATCAGTGGACTCGATTGGAATATGGTAGTATCCCAACTTGAGGTCGAGTTTCGTAAAGAACTTAGCACTTTTCAGATTGTTGATGAGTTCATCAATCTGTGGAAGAGGATATATGTTCTTCACTGAAATTTTGTTGAGATCCTGATAGTCGATGCACATGTGCCAGGTCCCGTATTTCTTTGGAAATAAGACAACTATACTTCCACAAGGAGAGGAGATGGGGCATATATGACTCTTGTCAATCAAATCTTGGATTTGTCTACGAATCTCTTCATTTTCAAGAATGGATATTTTGTAAACATATGCATTAGGTAATGAAGAACCAGGAAGAAGTTCAATGGACTGTTTTACCTGAAAATGCAGAGGTACTCTGTCTGGTGCTTGAAATATGTTCTGACATTCTGCAAGAGTGTTGTTGATCTATTATTATTGTTGAGAGTTACGTTGTTCGGTGAGTCGACTCATTGCTGCAGTATTCCTGGAATGTTGAGAATTTATCATGATTAATGCAAACTTTTGAGCATGATTGATAAGCTTCTTTGTTTGTTTGGCAGATATCATAGAAACCGTTGATGTGGGTTGTCTCTCTGGTATGCCATACCATTGATTTCATATTTTGACAATCACCTTCTAAGGTTGTGAATGATATGTACTGTGTTGATCCCATATGTAGGGTTTACCAAATAGGGCATCGGCTACAGAAAGCAGTGCCATGTCACATAGTACTTCATCTTCAAAAGGCTTAATGAAGTAGGTGAGTCAACATTTTCGTGTGATCCTTAGTTCCTGTCCATCCTTCATCCAACTGATATTGTAATGGTGAGAATGTGGAGTGGTGACAATACCTAATTTCTTAACAATATCTTCAGAAACGATTTCTTTTGGCTACCTATTACAGAGAGAAAATTCCTATGGATTGGGGTGTACCATAATAGACAAATAGACTGCAAAAATCAATCCCTTCCCAATATGCAAGAGAAACCAAACTTATAATAGTAAATGATCTTGAATCATACCTTATTTTGCACGGTTGAAGTAGATCCCCATTGAGATTTTTTCAATCCTGCTTGCGCTAGCAATTTGCTCTCAACAACAGCAAACAAGACAAGCATGCTATATAATATGGTGTTAGATCTACTATATCATATATAGTCATCAATGTATAAAGAATTAAACATATCCATGGATTCAATATTCATTCAATTTCACATTAAATGGACAGGAAAATATATTTCTATTAATCAAATCAAAGATTACACAAGTGACAACCTCTGTCGGCACATCTACAAATCGGAGAAATTGAGGAGTCCACCTAGGCCTCCACCACCTCAATCCTCCATATCTTGATAGCAAGCTCACAAACAAAGGAAAGCTTGGGAAGAACAAAAAGTTCTCCAAAGGGACAAAGGGATGTAGACTCAAGTATAAGCAAGTTATGACAAAGGGATGCTCTTCAATTCCTCTTCTTCAATGTATCCAAGGGGTTCCTTATATAGCACTCCAAAAGGGGTAATGGGTGGTCAAATCCGAGCGATATCAAGGAATATGGAAGACCAAGATTCAAATGGTTCGGACACACATCAAGGAAAACTCCAAAAATATTTGGAATTATGCACACATCCCGATGTATGAGGGTTTGAGGTCAATATCTACGTATATACATGAGTATGGGATTAAAAGCCGCGTACAACAATAAACATGTGTTTTTAGGGATGATATTGGAAACATCAAAGTATAATAATAGTTCATGGGGTCCAAAGATTCTATAGAGGGACAAGGAATGCCATGAATATGTGATCAACCATGTGTGGTAAAATAAGCTGTAACAGATGCTCCCTAATGTGTGAGGTCAGATGGGTAACATGATGGCCAAAATACATTATAAATCCATCCCAAAAGTGGAGTGATTAAGAACCAGGTGGAAGAACCAACAATCCATCAGTATAGTACAATAATCAATCTTTGCATATGACTGCAAATACATATAGCAGTCTAGGACACATAAGAGTACAATGGCCATGAATAGGCATGATATACAAAATGTGACATGTGTGATCATTTCCACGGACAATATATAATAGATTAGAATCTTCATGATCAAGATATACAATGGATCAATATCTCCATGATGGCTGAAGATATCTGACATAGACTGGAATCAAATCATGAGAGTTGAAATATCATGAATACTGGCATGATCAAGGAGGTAGCATATGTGGAATGCCACCAATATAGAAAGTCTTCTACACAAACCGCTACGAGTACATGTCCTACTATGTGAATAGAGGTGTTGAGGTCGAACATAGTAGTCCATCATTTGATTACCGGTCATTGATGTTTACCATTAACATATGTGATATCACCCATCAATAATGAAAATGGGAATCAAGGTACTAGAGTACAATTTAACAAGTGTGAATAAATATGTTGAGGTCGAACACTTGGAAGAATCCATAAATTAGGGGACATTGATGTATTCCCAAAACTATCGATGGCAAGAGAACCTACCACTGATGACTGTAAGTCTCAAGGAACTCAAATGAATCTAGAATCCTATCCCAGAATAAAAGATATGAATTCGATGGGATGGAATCTGCTGTAAGGAGGGCATTAAGGCATCCCCCATCAACCAACATGAGGCACTCAGCAATGCTTTATAATGTGGAAGGACTTGAACAAGATGTGCACAAACTAGTAACAATACCGAGAATGACTGACATGCAAAGTCAAGACAACTGAGGAATGAACAACTCAGGTTTCAACTTCCTTCGAACTAGAGCATAAAGGAAAATGGTGACTGAAGATAAGCAGCATGGGCTCGATATGCAAACTGGGACATCTTTGTGACATAGGAGGCATCAATAGAGGCTCCATAGGGACTATAAGCGTAACCAATTGATGGAGATAAACTCAGAGTAACAAGTATATCTCCTAAAGTCAAACTAAAAACCCAACCAATGGATGTGATATATAGTGTTCTGTTCGAAGGCGACACGACTTGAGTGCTGCCAAAGATAGCATCTTTTCCTGTCTGGCTTTTTGGTTTTTTGATTTTTTTTTGGATTTTTTCAGATATTTTGAAAAGCTTGAAAAATAATAAAAGTTATTTATAGTTATAAATCTAGGAGGAGATGAGTGTCAAGGTTCAAACAAGCTAGTTCCAAGTAGCAGAACATACCTATGCTCAATGCAAGGAAACATGTGTAGGATAACGACACTTGGGGGAAGGTCCCCTCCTGGTAAAAAATGGGGTATCAAGCTGAAAAATATATGTAAAAAGGCTCTATCTAGCTAGACATGAGGCAAGATTGGGCTATATGGCTGATAATCAAAGTCAGGGAAGCTGGCATAAGGCTCAATAAGGCAAGAAAAACTCATGATAATGCAATTACAGCTTGACATATACAAGGGGAGTCCAGGGGGAAAGTCTAGCATAAATTTCAAGAGGAGTATGAAGCTCTTACTCAAAGTCATGGCGGTATTATACAAAGGACTCCCACACCCTAAAGGAGAAATGTTGGCATGGGCACCAAATGCAAAACATGATCTAACTAGGGTACCCATGTATGGAAAAACTCTACCATTCACAACATGTCACTTCTAAAAGCAGCAAGAAGGTTTCATGACAAGATAGAATGGGTTTGTACCTAGGGTTAAGATGAAATGGTCATAAGGTTATTCAAAGTGCAAAGGGATGTGAAACCCAACCTAAATGCCAGTTTAGACATAATACCTAAAATAGGCACGAACGGGTCAAAGACACAGTCAAACAGCACTCAAGATAGTCTCCTACAACATCAAATTAGTTCAAACAGTCCAAAATGGTCAGAAACAGTAAAAAACTATAGAAAGTGGGTAAAAATTTCAAATTTTTTCTATAAATAGTGAAAAATTTAAAAATTTTCATACCATTTTGAATTTTTACCCAGCATAGTGCATTTGAGTTCAGAACTTCAGAAGCGAATTCCAGGAGCATTGTCCGATGGAATCCCTCCCCGTTTGATCCAAGTAGATTCCCTTGGTGTTCCCTTGCCCCTCTCTTGCATTTTGATATAATGTTTTTTCAATTTTCATGGTCAAATTAATTTTGGGGCCATCCCAACTTGGGCATTTCGGTGCACACGGAAATCAGGATTTTTTTTTACGTATAGGGATGGCCATACGTGGAAAATGCCCTGAAACTTGTGTACATACATAGTTGTTTTGCAAATAATTATGTATAGGTCCGAGAACAAGGATTTAATGGGAAAATCATAATAAAAAACTTGGTTTTTTGTGCAGGATGGTACTAGAGTGGAGAGAGAGGGAACATGGTGATGTTGAGGAAGCTGTTCAAGCTAATCTCATGGCTCAAAAAGCATTATGGGCATGTGGCTTATACAAGTTTTAGTGTCTTGGAAGCTTGAGGGCAAAGCAAAGGCTACTCCAACTACTGGTAGATTACTAAGATCTAGAATCTAAAACATTTCAGATAGATGGGATGTCGCTCAACATTGAGGTTGAGGACATATATTTCATCATAGGTTTGTCCCGACGAGGGGAAGTGGTGAACCTCTGATCCTGTGGGACAGGAGGTGGATTGAATATAGATGAGTACATAGTTGTGTACTGTCTTTCAGATATAGAGAAGGTTGGGAGTCAAATCCCAACAAACTCTATTCAGATTCTGGGGCTAAAAGCCATACTTTTGGCCTTAGGCAGGATTGCAGGTTTGGATTCACTCCACCAGGCCTCACGGCCAATGATGTTCTATGCGGTAGAGTGTATGTGACCTATAGTATATTACTCGAGTACTACATTGTTGAGAAACATGAAACAACAACTTAGTGACTGCAATATGGGCCGGGTGTGGAACTTTGGTTTTTGCAGCATATTGAGCACATTCTTCTTTGAGCGGGTGCCATGGCTAAGCCCTAGGGTATACATTACTCTACATGGAGTCTAGGATCCAGTTCAACAGCATTGGGCTAATGTCATGTGCAGACTGGGAGGTGGTAGGGTGGCTAACCCCTACCCAATAGAGTTCTTTCCATGGTGGTGGAGACAACTGATTTCCATAGATGACTATCCCTATGCAAGGATTGAATTCTACGGTGATCCAGACATGCCCCTACCACGAGGAGAAACTTATGGATACATAGGTAAAGAATCCCAAACCCACTTTTAATTTTTTGTGTTTTTTTATATATGAAATCAAAAGACATGTTTTTGGTGTGACGACACATAGTGACAACCTGTCATGTATATGCAGATGTAGGACCATGACGGCTAGATGGATTTCCTCATCATCGACAAAGGGGAAGAGGGGATGAGATCATGGGTGCAGATGTGGAGCGGACGCTCCAAAGCATTCACATGAACTTTGCTCGATTGACACATAGAGTACCCATGGTGCAAGTCGAGGACTTGCCTGAGGCCATGCAGCGCTAGGTGGTTTGAGTACCATGAGCATGGGTTCGATTGTTTTACTGGCTGGCTAGAGCCGTAGTGTGCTACCATGATCAGCTCCCTCCTCCACCTCAAGCTTAGAGACCTGGGTGTATACATTTTTGTATGACGGTTTAGTATATTTTGGTGGTTTTGAAGCCCCAATTCTGTATATGACACTTATGTATTATGATGTCACTTTTTGAACTTAATGAAAAAACTTTTATTATGATCGATTTTTATTTTATTTACCTGGGTAAAATTTATTTGTGATATGCTTATGGTCTGTGAAACAAATTCCAATCTAACACATAGTTAGCATATGAATCAACAACTTGATTAAAAACTCTTGGTACATGAATGTATGTTATACTCTCAAATTGTTGTTCTAGTAATATAACACATAAGAATCTTCATAATAACGTCGGATCCCTAATACGTTACAAGCCATTAAGTTGTGAAACCAATAAATGCGAATCAAGACGTAGCTCAAGAGAATGAACACCATGTGAAATGGCATCATGCGATAACTCAATAACAACACTATATTTAGCAACATTGTTTGACGAAGGTCATAAACATACGCCTCCTAAAGACAAAACTCGACCCATAGGAGTATAGATCACCCAAGAAGCCGAAGCTGAGTTTTGAGTGTGGCGGCTAGCACCATCAGTGAATACTATGTAAACAGAAGACTCCATCGACATCTTCCATAACAAATGAAAGCTAATCAACAAACTAGATCACCATAAGAAAACCTAACTATGCAATGCAAAACTGTACAATAATATACAAAAATCAGCCCTGACTAAATATCAAGCATAGTATTTTTTGAGATAGAGCCCATTTCTAGGCTCCACCAAGGATTTCCCTTCATAATCAACCAACTCATAGGTGCCTTTCTCTAGGACATGTTTAACCAAGTAAGGACCATGCCACATGGGATTAAACTTTCCTGCCCTGAAGGGTTCCTTAGCTTGATCCCACAAAAGGACTAAGTCACTTTCACTAAACCTCCTAGGACAGACAGACTTATCGTATTGGACCTTAACACAATTCTTGTTAACCTCTAGAGCCACTAAGGAATTTCGATGCTACTCATCAAACTGATCTAAGTGTACTGAACACTCTTCCAATGCAGAAGTGTCTGGTAAAAGTTCCATAGCTAGCTTCAGAGAAGGGATTTCGCATTCAACTGGTAATACTCACCCCACCCCATGCACAAGTTGATAGGGAGAAAAATTGGTGGCAGTCTTAATTGTGGTTCTATAGGCCCACAAAGTAGGATACAACATGATTTTCCAATTATTCTTTCTTTGTGCGATGGTTAATTGGAGAATAGACTTAAGTGACTTGTTCACTGCTTGAACCTATCCATTCACTTGAGGGTAATAAGAAGAGGAGTGCTCTTGCTTATACACTAACTTGGAAGCCAACTCTTCCATCATTTTGTTCTGAAAGTGCCTACCATGGTCAGTGACAAGCTCTTTCAGAATGCCAAACCAGGTGATAATCTGGATAAATACGAAATGCGTGGCTGTCTCACCGTCGGATTGAACTGTAGGAATAGCCTCTGCCCATTTCGTGAAGTAATCGAAAGCCAAAATAATATGATGGTGAGCCCTAGTTGAAGCTGGGTTGCAATCCATAAAATCAAGCGCCCACTTGGTGAAGGGACCAGCGGTTACAATAGGATGCAAAGGGGTAGGACACAAGTGCATATTATGTGCAAACACCTAGCAAGGGTGGCACTTCTTGACCGCATTAACGTAGTCCTTAAAGATGGATGGCCAAAAATAGCCCGCTCTTAAGATTTTTTGGGCTGTAGAAAGCCCAGATAAATGACCACCACACACCCCTCCATGGTAATCATTAATCATGACCTTAGCCTCATCATGAGTTAAACAACGATGTAAAATGGAATCTACCCCATGGTGGTACAAAGTATCATCCACTATGAGGTAGTTCTTTGCTACGTGATGTAGTCCTTATCGCTCATCCCGTGAGAGGTGAGTGGGGACCTTCAATGTTTGCAGATACATAATAATATCTCTGTACCAAGGTTCCATAGTTGAGATGAGGAATATATGCGCATCGAAAAAAGAATCCTCATGAACCTCCTATTTCTCCAAATTTGGGAAATCTAATATGAGCTTAGCAAAGATTAATGATTTCTTTGTTTTCGCCGAAATGAACTCGAGATCAAATTCTTGCAAGATCACAATCTACTTGTTATATTTTCCCCCAATCATCCTTCTAGTGAGGATGAACTGAAATGGATTGATGTGAGCTATGACCAAAGTTTGGCGAAGGAGAATGTAACGTCTCAAACACTCAACCACATGAACGGTGGATAAGGCTAGCTTCTCCACATGGGAATAGTGAAGTTTTGCATCAATAAGGTTTCGGATCAAATAATATCTGACATGCTCATGGAGCTCCTCATTCTCTTGAACCAATACCATAACAATCGTCTCTTGCGATGCGGCCACATAAATCAAGAAATCATGGCTATAGTCTGGTGTACTAAGCATGGGGGCCATTGCTAAGGATTTCTTAATATCATCAAAAGACTCCTAGGCTCTCTTATCCTAGTAAAATGGGATGTCCTTTTTCAACAGACTCATGAAGCCTTTAGTCAAGTTGGAAAAATTGACCATGAACATCTGCGAGAAGTTATCCATACCTTGTAAATATTGAAGGTGTCAAATGTTACGTGAGGGAGAAAATTGAAGTATTTCCTCAACCTTCAAGGGATCGACTCTAATAGCCTCCTTGTATATGATGAATCCTAGTAAATGACCAACTGTCATGCAAAAGATGCACTTATGAGGGTTTAAACGAACTTGATAATGATGAGATCTTTCGAAAACTAATGGAAAATGGTAAGGATGACGCACTCTCAAACGAGAGTGAGCAACGAGATCATCCAAATATAATTCAATATTCGTTTTAAGATCGTGAAAGATTAAGTTCATGGCCCACTAAAATGTAGCTCCAGCATTTTGAAGGCTGAAGGGTATTTTTTGATATGCAAAAGTTCCCCAAGGACAAATAAATGCGGTCTTGTGTTGATCCTTAGGCTTAATTTGTATCTGATTATATCCAGAAAATCCATCCATAAAAGAAAATACCTCACTTCCAGCACACTCATCCAAAATTTGATCAATAAATGGTGTAGGGAAATTATCTTTAGGACAGGCTCGACTTAAATCATGGAAATCAATGCATATTCAGATTTCTCTCTGCTTCTTATCCACAAGAACAGGATTTGAAACCCACTCGGTCAAGGGAATGGGAGAGATAAAACCGGCTTTGAGCAGTTTCTGTATCTCAGCTTTAATGGCGGGTGCTTTTCTAGGATTCACGGCATGCAAATGATGTCAAACCGATTTTGCATCTGGATAGGTTTTTTATTTCATGTTCAATAATACGAGGGTCTATACCTAGCATTTCTTCATATGACCAAGTGAAAATATCATGAAATTCCTTAAACAGCTCGGTATACTCTTTGATCTCATTAGGGTAACAACTCGCCCCAATGTAGACATTCTCAATCTTACCAAGATCACAAGAAATATTGATAGGAATCATTGGTGATAGATTAGCCATGTTCCCTTTAGCCATATGACCAAGAGATCTTAATGGGACCATGGGGATACCAATTTTCTCACTTAGAATTGCCCTAAAGTCATCACATTTTAAACGATCAAGCTCAGGAAGGAAATACGATCTATGGTGCAACTCTTCCCAAGGTTGTTCAATCCCATACATGGCCTCAAGAATAGCTTCATTTGACGGAAAAAAATCATCATGGCAGTCATGAGAGTGAGATGACTCTACTGCCGATGCAGGAAGCACATAAGGGTCCTCCTCCTCCATCTACGAAGAGGAAGGACTAGGCTCTGTTGAGCCCAGAAATGGCCCCTTTTAACCACCCTTAACTACCTCTTCTTCCCCTATTCTATCCCATTCAGCATACCAATCAGACATGTTATCCCCATTCTACTCTTCAAACTACCAAGGTATGACTGGTCATTGCTTTATTTTATTAATACTTATGATTGTGATAATTAAAGCTGTGTATCTCTCAATTGTGCTAACATGTTGTGGTTCATAAAGGTAGTTTGAGATGAGTGGACTGCAGGAAGATCGGGCTGAACAAGTCTCGAAAAGGAGGGATATTCACTGCTCAAGTTAATCTTCAGCCTTCCTATCATCACCCAAGGCATGCGGTTCTAATCCAATATCTTGGACAGAGTTGTGACAAGGCAGCTATAACAGAATGCGCCATATTGGGAGATCCCTAGTACGTTGCTGCTCGGGTGTAGTTGTGATCAGAAGATATCACTACTCCTGAGGCGATTGACAGTTTTCTTGTGCTTTCTATCTCTTTATCATTCCATGTTTGTAAAATCTACCATCATTTAGGGCACTTGAAGATCATAGATCTTCATGGCTTCCCCATAATAGGATCAAATGTTACGATCCACATGATATAAATATGGAGAATTGTCTCGACCCAGAGGGTTGCAGGACATATATTCATTTATTGTATTAGCTATGGGAGGAATTGTGTAACCATTCTATTTTTTTTATATACAAGGAGTTACTTCTGATTTAAGAGTTCCATGTTTGTTCAGCCAGCATCTCTGTGTGAAGGCTGGGCCCGCCTTCCACAAAGATTGCTGAGTTAAATTAGGACTTTTCAATTCATTTGCTGTGTGATTTCCTATTAATTCGATTCCTTCAGTACACAACTATAT
The DNA here is from genome assembly GCA_001517045.1 of Pseudotsuga menziesii. Taxonomy (NCBI): domain Eukaryota; kingdom Viridiplantae; phylum Streptophyta; class Pinopsida; order Pinales; family Pinaceae; genus Pseudotsuga; species Pseudotsuga menziesii. The sequence goes on from LPNX011078229.1 coordinate 282,103, forward strand.
TAAGTGTGGATTTACAGTGTGTGGTGATTGCATTTCTTGGAGATATGTAGTGGCACAGAGTGACAGTCGACTGAGTAGGTAATTACCTTTGATGCAATTCGTGTGGTAGCCGTAAAATAGCTCTGTTCATCCTGAGGTCTTAATTGTTTTTCCATGAATCTTTGCAACTTGTCTTTACTGTTATGATTGCTGAATTTTATTCCTGCACTTCAGTTTTCTTAGAGTAGCCAAACTCAATCCTTGCATTTGAATTCCTAGATTAATATTCAATTTACGCTTGTGGTTTTCTAGAGTAATTAGATTGAATAGGTGAATCAATCATTCAGGGACGTGAATAGGATTTCATTTCATCTACAATCATAATTTGGAATTATGTTTATCTTTTCATTCTTAGATTAAAGTATAGCAGCAAGTAATTGTGATTGTAGTATTTAGAAGATAAATGGGATTACACAGATTCTTGGGATGAACATAGTTGAACAGAGGATAGTATTGTTCAATTGCAGTGACTTTGTGGTTAAGCATATAATGTACATTTTATCCTTGAAATACAAGACTTTCCCGAGTTGAAAATAAACATTGTACACTTTGCATGTTGGTAGCAATCTACTTGCATATAGGGTGCCCGACATTTTGGCGCCGTTGCCGGGGAAGGTTAAAGATTAAACACCATCATTAGTTGCATTTTGTAATTATTTCTAGTCAATATTTTCAATTTTCTTTTGATGTAATGATTTGGGTTGCATCAATACGAGAAGGGTAAAGCATGATCATCTTTCAACTCCCAAAACCCCATAAAATACTAACAGTGCAGGTGGCTTGGGTCGCGGTTGAGGTCCACAATTGGGTAGGAGTACATTCATTGACAATCTTGTTGACAGAACTGATTCATCCACCAGGGCTCGCCATCAAGAGACTCCTATCATAAGAGACCCTGCTGATCCTGGAGCGCCAGCATCAGGATCCATAGTGGAGAACACACGAGTAGCTGCGACTTCCTCAAATATCCCTACAGAAGAGGACAAAGTTGGTACAACTGGACCAACTGGTAGAGGCCTGATCTACCACATTTACGGGAAGGTTGTAACTGAAGAAGAGTGGATGAAGTTCCACCAAAAGATTACTGATCAGTGGAGGAATGAAGAAAAGAACGAGGAAAAGAACGAAGAAAAGAATGAGGAAAAGAACGAAGAAAAGAATGAGGAAAAAAAAAAGGAACGAACGAAGAGGAGAAAACCGAAGAAGAGATGAGTAATAGACATGAATCTGACTAGGAAGAGGCAATGGGGGAAACCTATCATCATGAAAATCACTCCCTGCTTGAAGGAACGGTGGCTACACTGCAATTCCTGATTCAGTAGCCAGAGGGGACAGCTCCTATAAAAAATATCTCACCATCGGTGTTGCCTCGCATCCATGGAAGAGAGGCAGAAGATCCAGATGAATTCCTTTTCAAATTTGATATCCTCTGTCGCAGCTATGATTACATCACCGATGCACAAAAGATAAAACTCTTCCCTGCAACTCTGAAGGACAACGCATTACATTGGTTTATGAGCCTAGGAGGAGGAACTGTCGCTAATTGGGACAAAATGAAATAGGTATTCCTGGGGAAATATCAAGAGTATTGCAACACCAAGGACAAAAGAGAAGAATTGTTCAAAATGGTGCAGAAGGAGGACGAGAGTCTGGAAGATTTTGTAGAAAGTATTTTATACAATGTGCAAAGAGCTGGGCAGACGAACATGGGGCTAGACATGCTCAAGATAATCATGCTTTGTGGGATTAGGGATGATTGTTTAGATATGTTAAACCTGTTAGGAAAGGGAGATATCTCCAAGGAATCTTTTGGGAAGATTATGGAATTACGTAAAAGGTACTCCAGGGAATTTTCCAGGAACAACAGGTGGGACAAACGGGATAAGCTAGAACGTGATGTCTTTGACAGAACTCAGAAGTCATCGAATGGAGGAGCCACCCATGTAGAGATAGGAAATCTCCTTGAAAATTTTAAAACAGAAATGATGAGCTCTATCTCCTCGAAAATCGACGTCCTGAAGGCAAAACAAAAACAGGCAGTGGAGGACCTCACACTAGGTGTGTTCTGCCCTCGATGTAGAAAGAACCATCCTCTGAGGGAGTGCTCTCTTGATAAAGTAGAGGTATGTCAACTGTGCGAGCTGAACCATGACATGAAAGAATGTCCCTCACTTCCCCAAGTGAAGGTTGTCCTGTAGGCATCAACTCCAGAGACGGAATTGGCCTACTTCATTGCATAGAAGAAACCTTGGCAGCCTTGAAACCAAGGTATGTCCCCAGACTCGTTTCCATTTTTGAATAATATGAGCAATTGGAATAATATGCAAAATATGAATACACAGCTGCCTTCAAATTATGCTCAGTGGAATCCTTCGCAACCTGCAATACAAAATTATAACTCATGGAATCCATGGACACAACCACCACACCAACCTACTTCGTGGTCTCCTGCATGGAGGAATTTCCATCCAGGGAACCAGTTTCCTCAACCACCTCCACCGAAATAGTCACCATACTCTCCTCAATATCCTCAATATCCTCATCAACAGTCGCAGCTGTAGTTGCAGAACAATTCTGTCCCTAATGCACCAATACGACCTCAGCTGCCTGCCCAACCTAATCCTAACCCGAATAATAAAACAGTCCATCAATTGGAGACTGTCAACATGCCATCCTACTCTCTTTCCCCTGTACCTTGCAGTGATATTCATTTACGATCAAGGAAAATAGTAGAACCTGTAATTATAGAAGATGCTCCACCTGCTATGAATAAAGAAGGGGTGAGTCCACAGCATCCATCCGATACAATTCATATTATTGAAGATGCTGAGCATCCCTTAGATGGGACGGCTGAAACACCAAATGATAAATCTGGAAATATGTAGCCTACCCAGCTGATAAGGCAACCACCGTACCTTGAGAGATTAATGCTACCAAGGGAGGGGGGGCAACCTCAGTTTAACCTCCTAGGAGAGTTAAGAAATATTTACGTTAAAACCCCCCTCCTTCAAGATCTTCAAGATGTACCTATTTATGCTAGAACTGTTCGGGACCTGTGCACCAAGAAACCCGGAAGGAAGCCTAGGGATCCTCCCACTGTTCATGTCATAGGGAAATTATCTGCATTGATAATAGGAAAAACCCCAGTGACTAAGTATGATGACCCTGGAAATGCCACTGTCACTGTGCAGATAGGGTATACACAAATACCCAACGTACTAGAAGATTTAGGGGCAGCGATTAATGTCATAACAATTGAGACTATAAGAAAACTTGGGCTCACCAATCTTAGGCCGACCCCCACTATTTTAGAACTGGCAGACAGATCCACCATTAAACCCGAAGGAATTCTGGATGATCTCGTCATCTCAGTTGATTCATGGGAATATCCTGCTGACTTCTTGGTGTTACAACCAAAGTCGCAGCTAGGAGGACACCCATTAATCCTGGGAAGACCTTGGTTGGCCACAGCTGATGCTTGCATCAGCTGTCGATCTGAGTCTATGACCATATCTGATGGCACCGAGACTAATAACCTCACCCTTTATCCTCCAGCTCGGCCAAGTTTAGAGGCTGAAACTTCTCTTTGGATAGAGCCAGAGGAAGAGGAGGATGTTCAGCCACTATTAACTATAGGGAAGGAATTAACTTTTAAGAATGAAACATAAGATGATGCTATTAATAATTTCATTAGTGAACCCACTTCAGTCGATAAAGAGGTTTATCAAATTCTGAACATTACTCTGGGCAAGGAAGAACAAGAAAATCTCACAGAAGAAACACTAGTTGGTGACACACACATAATCCCAGTATTGAAAAACTTTAAAAGTATTCCTATTGAGGTAGAGTCTGGAAAAACCTTGAATATTAACCCTAATCTCTCCTTAGATGAACAAAAGCGCCTGATCAGTGTCTTGAAATAACACAAGGGGCATTCACCTGGGAGTATACATACATGAGGGGTATTCCCTCTAATGTGTGCACCCATCATATTTATATTAAAAGTGACTCCCGGCCTGTGTGTCAGCCTCAACGACGAATGAACCCCAATCTAAGGGACATAGTGAAGGAAGAAATCCAGAAACTCTTGGAAGCAGGATTTATATGTCCTATTTCAGATAGCGAGTGGGTTTCCTCGCTCGTAATTGTACCCAATAAAAATGGTAAATGGAGAGTCTGTGTCGACTATAGGGAGATGAACAAAGCCACACAAAAGGACCACTTCCCTTTTCCCTTTATTGACCAAGTACTCAACACCCTATCGGGGAAGAAGTTTTTCTCCTTCCTAGATGGGTTTAGTGGGTACAATCAAATTCAGATTGCTCTTGAGGACCAAGATAAAACCACCTTCACTTGTCCATGGGGGACATTTGCCTATAGAGTACTCCCCTTTGGTTTATGTAATGCACAAGCAACATTTCAAAGAGCTGTAATTGGCATATTCCCTGAGTTAGTTAATGATAGTATGGAAATATTTATGGACGATTTTACTCCTTATGGCAAGGATTTTGAGGAAGCATTGGAAAATTTAAAGAAAGTTTTAACTCGCTGTGAATAGACCTAGCTCTCTTTAAGAACTGAAAAGTGCCATATGATGATGAGTGAAGGGGTAGTATCGGGGCACTTCATCTCTGCCAATGGCATTCAGGTGGATCCCTCAAAGATCAAGGTGATAAAAATATACCTACTCCTGCAACTCAAAAAGAGGTGCGAAGTTTTCTGGGACATGCTGGATACTACCGAAGATTTATAGAAATTTTTTCCAAACTTGCTTCTCCTTTGTTTTCTCTATTAATGAAGGATGCACAGTTTGTTTGGAGTGAAGCATGCCAAACAACATTTGATAAGCTTAAGGAGAAGCTGTCCATAGCTCCTATCTTAATAGGACCTAATTGGACCCTCCCCTTTCATATTTCTTCAGATGCTTCTGATATTGCCATTAGAGCAATTTTAGGGCAGCAAGATGGTTAAGTACATTATGCAATTTATTATGTTAGTAAAAACTTAGCCCCTGCTAAACTTAATTATACTGTCACTGAAAAAAAATTCTTTGCTATCGTTTACTCCATTAATAAATTTCGACATTACATTATTGGGTATCCTACATTTGTGCACACTGACCACTCTGCCATTAAGTATTTAATGAACAAACCAGTCACTAATGCTAGAGTGACCAGGTGGCTCTTATTATTACATGAATTTGATATTACCATCATAGATAAACCTAGGAAAGAAAATTTTGTCGCTGATTTTTTTATCTCGTTTCACTAACAGTGATGACAGTTTTCCTATTGAGGACTCTTTTCCAGATGAACATATATTCACACTTTCAGCTCATTCCCCCTGGTATGCAGACGTCGCTAATTATCTGGTTGCAGGAAATCTCCCGCCACATATGTCTAAAAGAGAAAAGAGGAAAATCATTCAACAAAGTGCCAGGTATTGTTGGGTAAATGGTCATCTCTTGTACACAGGTCCTGATCTTGAGATTAGAAGATGTGTAAGGGAAGATGAAATCTTTCATATACTGAAAGCCTATCACGATGAACCTTGTGGGGGACACTTTGCAGATAAAAGGATAGGGCACAAAGTGCTAAGGATGGGATACTATTGGCCAAATCTTTTCAGGGATGCTAAAAGGTATGTTCAGTCCTGTGACAGCTGCCAAAGGATGGGCTAGCCCAATAGAACAGATCAGATGCCTCTACAACCTCAAGCAGTCGTTGAACCATTTGATAGATGGGCCCTAGATTTCATTGGCCCTATCAGCCCTCATTCCAAACAGAAAACCTACATTCTGGTTTGTACCGATTATATGACCAAGTGGGTAGAAGCTGTAGCCTTGGCTAAGGCTAACAACCAGGCTGTGATAGATTTTCTATACAGTGAAATATTTACCCGTTTTGGGGTACCTAAGGAAGTAGTTACCGATGGGGGACCGCAGTTTATGTCGCATCAATTTGAAGCCCTGCTACGGAAGTATCATGTTCATCCTAGGGTGGCTTCACCTTACCACCCCCAAGCCAATGGCCAGGTGGAGAGTACTAATAAAATTATTGAAGCTATCCTTACCAAGACTATTAAAAGCCATCAAAAATATTGCGCTGACAGGCTTCCGGAAGCACAGTGGGCATATCGCATGACTTGGCGTAACACCACAGGTTTCTCTCCTTATGATTTAGTGTATGGAAAAAGTGCCATCTTTCCAATTGAATTTTAAATCAAGACCCTGAAGACAGCCACCGAAGTGAATCTAGATGTAACTAAAGCCCAGAAAAGAAGACTAAATCAACTGAACGAATTGGACAAAAATCAGTTAGCTGCAGTAGACCAAACTATGTTAATTCAGTAACAGAAATCCAATTGGCATGACCGATTCATTAAAAATAAGGTCTTCTGTGAGGGAGACTGGGTATTACTATAGGATTCCAGATTCAAAAGAGATTTTAAAGTCAAATTACGCACTAGGTGGCTAGGTCCATACCTGGCCGACAGGGTGTTTGACAATGGCACTGTCCGCCTGGTGACCATCAATGAAAACTGCATACCATTATTTGCTAATGGTCATAGGCTGCGACTGTACCGTAATCCTATTTCAAAAGATGCATTTATTTTGCAAATTGCCACCGACCCAGATTATCATCTAGCACCAGGGCAGGAACTTCTCTCTACCTCTTTCAATCCTTAAATTGTAAATCGTGCTTGAATTACTGTACATAAATAATTGTTTTTTTTCCTATTTTCATTATATTGTTTTTCCCTTTGCATTTGATCTTCTTGTTTGTTGTTGTTTTTCCAAAAATTGCAGGGAAGCACCTAGGGGTATGACCAGATTGGGCTCGTTGAATGGGAGTCATTTTCCTGTGCCTTCCCACACCATGTTTTCTTTTCCTTAAATAAATTTCCAACAGCTACGACATCTTTCCCGGTGACCGTAATCCTTTTTCCGATGGCTGCAACACCTTTCCCGGCAGCCGTGAACCTTTTTCTCGACGGCTGCAACATCTTTTTCGGTAGCCGTGAACCTTTTTCTGACGGCTACAACACCTTTCCTGGTAGCCGTGAAACTTTTTCCCGATGGCTGCAACATCTTTTTCGGCAGCCGTGAACCTTTTTCCGATGGCTACGACATATTTTCCAATGGCCGTGACCCTCTTTCCCTGCAGCCGTAATCCTTTTTTCGACAGTTGTGGCACCTTTCCCAGTAGCCGTGATCCTTTTTTCGACGGCTGTGACACCTTTCCCGACAGCCATGATCCTTTTTCCTGACAGTTGCAACATCTTTCCTGGCAGCTGTGACATATTTTTTGGTGGCCGTGATCCTTTTTCCGACAGCTGCAACATCTATTCCGACATCTTCGAATCCGCTATATTTGGCTGATGTTTCTAGCATTAGGGGCCACGTCTCTGTTTCAAAATCTGCGGTGGTAACTCCTGTGTTATTAAGAAATTTTCTTTCTATGCCATTAAACCCTCTAGATATGGCTCCGATTCCTCCTCCTCGTGCTGGCAATCTGGTCTATAAGGTGACATTTTTTTCATAATTCTGACCATGTGGATGCAATGGTTTGTGCATCACTGGCGGAAAGAATTATTGTAGTATCCCGGTTATAATGATTAAATTAATGACTGCGCATGATTTCGGCTTCCACAAGGTCAGCAACCACACGTTTCACTATTTTCCGAAGGATATCCAGTGTGTAGTCTCAAAGGTATGGCTTTGATTAATCACGCGATTAAGTATTGATATGATTTAACAATATTTGTCGTACCTCTATTCTTATGACCATTATGGCCTAATTAACTATTTCCCCCGTGCGACGTAAATACTAATAACCACCACCTTCCCCAATTCGGAATAAAATTTCAAATGATTTGGTGTGCTGAACTTTCCAAATTTATCCATTCCCTAACATCTCCTCTCAGTGATCCGTGCATCCTCTGTGCCGTAATATCTATTCTCGGACTCTGTAATATGTGGAATAGCAACCTTAGTCTGAAGCCAGGACCATGGGGATTCTAGCTCACTATGAACCTTCAAATACACAGGCGCTCAGGAAAAATGCTGCGGTCTTCGCCATCTTTCAAGCCGCTAGTTGGACGGAATTTTTTGAACATCTGGACGGATTTAATCGTGAAGCAGCCTTACAATTCAGTTTGAACCTCATAGAAACTTACTCAGAGGTTTGTGGGTTATGTATCAAAGTTTCTGAGGCCATTATATTAGAGTTTATTGCCATCCCTCAGGTCGGAAGGGCTTGGTTTGGACGTCGAGTCCCCATTGCTACAGCATTGCAACACTTTTTAATAGAAGGGGAGCAGGTTCAAACGTCAAGAAGAGGGATGGCACTGCAGTCATTGCAACATCCATGGGACCAGGTTGCTATCTTCCTCAAGAAATACATCACTTGTGAAGGTAGGTATCAAACTGTTTATAATTCTGATCTGCCTTTACTATCTCATCTCCGCCATAGGATTTTGTTGAACATTCCATATTATTTACTTCATGATTTACATCACATGGCGGTGTTTGTTCAAGCTACTAAGCATCATTAGCCTCACTGACTCACCATGGCCTCATCAAATTAATTATCTTGAGGACCCTTGCTCAACATAATATAACCTGGGAGCAATTTACAGCTCGAGCTCAGGAACCCGCTCCCTTGCCCGGTGTCCCAATAGAACAGGAACTGGCCCATCCGCAGCTGGGGGGACATGAACCACAATAGGAGGACCGGAGTCCCTCCAATATAGTTGGGGGGGAAGATAAAACTGGATCAGAAGAAGAGAAAACAGGGACAAAAACAGAGCAATTAAGGGAGGATGTAGATAAAAATCTTGTGGAAGACCTAAATAACAGGGAAGCTCCCACAGCAGAAGGTGAAATTGGAGTAGCACTAAATGCTGCGACAATTGAACCTGAAGGCGATGGAGCTATGGAAATGGAAGGGAATATTGAGCTGGTAACCATTGAATCCTCACCTGAGTGGGGAGGAACTCTGATTGAGGAAGAGCAGCCTGAGGAACAAGAAAATGTTAGAACAGGGGACATTCCTTCTACCTTAGCTGTGACTCCTGACATTCTAGCACCACAAAAGAAAAGAAAGAGATCAATTTATGAAATTAAGATAACCCCACCAATAAGAAGTAAAAGAACCAGGTCAGCTGTAGCAGCAGAAGCAGCAAGAAAAAGATGGGCAACCTTAGAGGCACAGATTGAGTTCCGTATTCTTGACCCTAGGCCAATTGATGCCCCACAAGGGCCAGTCGAGGAAGAACTCCAAATTGAAGAACTTCTGTTTGAGAATACGCTATTAAAAGAGGAAGTCCAAACACTTAGAAGGGGATTGGAAACTTGGAAAGAAACCTGCAGGTAACAGGGCGAAAGGAAAATGCATACATTGGTGGAGGCTGCAGACCAACTAGAGGGATCAAATTCTACTGAGCCTGGCAAGGAAGAAGAGCGAGTGGTATGTCCCACCCATGGGAAAATATTTAAGGAAGCATGCCACAAGATTGTAATTCATGCCTGTGCAACACAACAGTATGCACCTACAATAGAGGGAGCTACAGAAAAAGAAGATGCTGTCACACAAGAACCAGCATCTTTGAATATTCTTGCTGAAGTTGCCACCAACTCTGGGATAGAGGAACCAAGGGATGAAATCATGCCTGATGGTGGGGACGAAGATTTCACTTTGAGTCTGGAGTGCTCCCATGAGACAGAAATTATAGAAACAGAGCCACAAAGGCAAGACAATGATGAACTTGAACAGGGTGTTGTCACACAAGAACCAGCATCCCTGGGTATACTTGTCCAAATGGCCGAGCAAATGGGAGAAGAACTTGGTATGGAGGACACTCTGGAGCTTAATAAATAATTCTGCACTAATACCCTAGAATGTTCCCATAATACATAAATTATAGAAGAAGAACTGCAACAACAGGGGGATGAAGAAGCAAGCCAGGATGTTGTCACACAAGAACCAACATCCTTGGAGGTTGCAGCAAGGCCTCTTGAAATGCAACTAGAAGATAACCTTGAAGTGGATATCATCCCCGATATGCATTGGAGTGAAGATGAACAAATCCAGACACAATCCTTAGGCAATACTTCAATCCTTGAGGAGCAGCTGCACATTGAAGAAGACATCCAATCTCAGTAGCAGAAGGACAAAGAAGACACTGTTACAAAAGAACCAGTGTCTCTAGGTGTGATGGATGTGGCTGTTGAAGAAAATCTAGAGGAAGTTGCTGTCACACAAGAACCAACAACTCTCAAATTAGCTTCAGATGTGCAAGGTGCCCAAAAATAAAAAATTGTCACACAAGAACCAGTGTCTCTAGGAGGGATGGATGTGTCCGTTGAAGAAAATACAGAGGAAGTTGTTGTCACACAAGAACCAACAACTCCCAAAATAGCTTCAGATGTGCAGGGTGTGCAAAAACAAGACACTACTACACAAGAACCAGTGTCTCCAGGACTGATGGATGTGGCTATTGCAGAAAATCCATAGCAAGTTGTTGTCACACAAGAACCAGCAACTCCTGAAATAGTTTCAGATATGTAGGGTGCCTAAAGGGGCACATCAAGCGACAATGGGAGGGCCGAGCCCCTTAGAAACTTCATTGATCTGGACTCAGAAAAAGAGGAACATCATAAAGAGGAAATATTGAACCTTACAACAGAAGTTTCAATTCTAAGAATGGAGGTGATCAAATGGAAGAGCCAGGTGGAGGAATACCAGAGATGGATGATTTCTCTTAGTGAGCATAGAAAAATTATCAGGGGATTGGAAGAGAATTGGGCAGGAGAATGTATGGCCCAGATAATTCAGGAAGAAGAAATACAGAGCAATTTGAGAGAGCTGAAAAAGTTCCAATTCACGCAGAAGGAGAAAGAGCAGATGTATGCTCTCTCTCAAGAACTCCTGGGCACCAGGATGCCTTCTTCCTCTTACCCCATTTCTCTGTTTGAACAGTTTGTTTGGTTTAAATTGAAGGCTGTGAAGGAAGGGAGGTCATTTGAAATAACGACCTCAGCAAAGTTTCTGGAAACATTTTTTGGAAGTAATTTTGAGGATCAAAATTTGCTGTGTGAACTATACTTGCATGAGATGGATTGCCCTCTGGACCGCCATTCAAATATGGTCCCTTTTTCAGGGGATGTTCAGCTAAGGGATTTTACTTCTTTTGTGAGCAATCATGCTCAGTGGGAAAGGTCTATTCAAACCTTTTGTCATAATGAAGCCCACTCTAACTTGTGGGTTCGTAGTGAGCCTTAGGATCCTGGTATTCTTCTTGCTCGGTATAAGAGTTTGCTTTCATGTCCTACCCAGGCTCAGCATATAATGGGACTTCAGGAGGAATTAATCTCTACTTGCACCAACTGCATTTCCATACATCAACAAGTAGCATTGGATGGGAGTAAGCACAGATGGTAGGCTGCCTCTCCTATACTCAGAAGCCGAGCCCCCTATTTTTTCAGGAACTTCTAACAGGCCCTTTTCAGGGTCAAGGGATATGTGGGATGTATCAGGGAATGTGGGGTTAATTGGTTGGGTTTGAAGTTTAAATTCCCTCTCATCTGGTGGCCAACAAAAATGTATAGAGTGGACTTATCACTAACTAAGGGAGAGGAGTAGTGATGCTGGAGGTATTGGACTACTCACAGAGGGTTCTTAGAGAAAGAAGAGGTGCTTGAGTTCCCCTACAACTTTTCCTCTCTTCATGAACAGAGCTCAGTACAAGATTCAGATTCTGAATGATGCAGGTTGTTGCATGAGGACATGCAACAGGATAGTTGGGGGGAGATGTTGAGCCCAGAAATGACCCTTTTTAACCACCCTTAATTACCTCTTCCTCCCCTATTCTATCCCATTCAGCATACCAATCATACATGTTATCCCCATTCTACTCTTCAAACTACCAAGGTATGACTGGTCATTTCTTTATTTTATTAATACTTATGATTCTGATAATTAAAGCCATGTATCTCTCAAATGTGCTAACATGTTGTGGTTCATAAAGGTAGTTTGAGATGAGTGGACTGCAGGAAGATTAGGCTGAACATGTCTTGAAAAGGAGGGATATTCACTGCTCAAGTTGATCTTCAGCCTTCCTATCATCACTCAAGGCATGAGGTTCTAATGCAATATCTCGGACAGAGCTGTGACAAGGAAGCTATAACAGAATTCGCCATATTGGGAGATCCCTAGTACGTTGCTGCTTGGGTGTAGTTGTGATCAGAAGATATCACTACTCTTAAGGCGATTTACAGTTTTCCTGTGCTTTCTATCTCTTTATCATGCCACGTTTGTAACAGCTACCATCATTTAGGTCACTTGAAGATCATAGATCTTCATGGCTGCCCCATAATAGGATCAGATGTTACAATCCACATGGTATAAATATGGAGAATTGTCTCGACCCAGGGGGTTGCGGAACATATAATTCATTTATTGTATTAGCTGTGGGAGGAATTGTGTAACCATTCTATTTTTTTTATATACAAGGAGTTACTTCTGATTTAAGAGTTCCACGTTTGTTCAGCCAGGATCTCTGTGTGAAGGCTGGGCCCACCTTCCACAGAGATTGCTGAGTTAAATTAGGACTTTTCAATTCATTTGCTGTGTGATGTCTTGTTAATTCAATTCCTTTAGTACACAGCTGTAGTAAGTGTGGATTTATAGTGTGTGGTGATTGCATTTCTTGGAGATCTGTAGTGGCACAGAGGGACAGTCGACTGAGTAGGTAATTACCTTTGATGCAATTCGTGTGGTAGCTGTAAAACAGCTCTGTTCATCCTAAGTTCTTAATTGATGGTTCCATGAATCTTTGCAACTTGTCTTTACCATTATGATTGCTGAATTTTATTCCTGCACTTCAGTTTTCTTAGAGTAGCCGAACTCAATCCTTGCATTTGAATTCCTAGATTAATATTCAATTTACGCTTGTGGTTTTCTAGAGTAATCAAATTGAATAGGTGAATTAATCATTCAGGGATGCGAATAGGATTTCCTTTCATCTGCAATCGTAATTTGGAATTATGTTTATCTTTTCATTCTTAGATTAAAGTATAGCAGCAAGTAATTGTGATTGTAGTATTTAGAAGATAAATGGGATTACACAGATTCTTGGGATGAACATAGTTGAACAGAGTATAGTATTATTCAATTGCAGTGACTTTTTGTTTAAGCATATACTGTGCATTTTATCCTTGAAATACAAGACTTTCCCGGGTTGACAATAAATATTGTACACTCTGCATGTTGGTAGCAATCTACTTGCATATAGGGTTCCCAATAGGCTCTACAACATGATCAATATTCACTTGATACACCACCATTGTTGCAGGCAACGACACGTTTGTCTTGACAGGCACACTCGAAGTACTTGGTGAAGGAGAATCCAAGGATATTTCATATGAGTAGTGTGAAAAGATACCGAATTTAATGAGGATGAAGCTCCACCAAGACTAAACCCAATAATAAGAACGGGTGCAGGACAACTAAAGGTTCCCATAAGAGAAGGATACATAACCACACCCACATTCTCAGTTGCCAACTAAGAATGGTTGATAATCGAGATAGAAGACCCCGATGATGTGTTAACAATCAGATTTTGGAAAGACTTTTGATCAATAGTAATGATCTTCCCATTAAACGGAAAGGAAACTACACGAAATAGGGAAGAAGCTACAGCTTGCATATTGTACATCCAGTTCCTACCCAACAAAAGATTGTAGTCAAGGGGTGCATCAACCACCTCGACCTCAATTGTGATAGTCTTCCCTCCCAATTGGACCTCTAGAGAAGGAAGTATATCATGCGGCTGAAATGACCTGCCATCAAAAGCATTCAACATGTTGGTAGATAGAGACAACGTGGGAGAACTTAAACCCTTCCAACAAGAAAAAGACATCATGGAAGCGACAACACCTTCATCAATGACAGTACTCATGATGTTTTTGTTGAGACACTCTACATGAATCAAAAGAGACACGTAGTAAGGCAAGCAAGGATGGATTCCACGAGTTTCAAATTTGATCATGGAAGAAGAGGTATCATCACTAAACCCAAGAGCAGATAGCAATGCATTTCTCTGCAAAGGACAAGTTTGAAGTAATTCTAATGCAGACATCGCATAAGGAGTCTATCCTAAATCCTCGACAACTGAATAGTTCTAGGTGGCTTGAGCATTAGGATTATGCCTCGAGCACTTCAAGACTCCCTTAGGAATGTGAGGTTACTTCAGCTTTATTCGTAGGTTTTTCAATTCGCAAAGAGCTCTCAGGTGGATCAGGTTCTTTCCCAAGGTCTGGTTGTGACAAACCATAATATTTCACATGTGTCACAACTTTGGTAGCTTTTGTATAGGAATAAACACCTTATAACCGAAGGTCTGGGGTTACCAACATACTCTTAAAACTTGCAGGCAATCAACTTTAGAGTACATAAAGGAAAGAAGAAGATAGGATAGACTCACCCGATTCACGATAGTTGATCCTAGCTTTTTCCTCTTCCGCTCTGCTTCTCCTCCAAAGCTTTCAGGGATGTTTATCCTTTCAGGGAAGAGGGATTCTCTTTACTATCAATAGTGAATGAGTTAAGATTACAACCCAACTCTTGCGACAAGAACTCCTTTGCAACCAAAGGATTCTGAGTTCCGCTGCTCCAAAGAATTCTGAATATACACCACCAGCATAACTTTGCTCTCCAAGTATGATTGATCAATACCCTCCCCAAGGCCTTTATTTATACTTAGTGAAATAAGGTAGTTTAGAGGGTTGAGGAGGTTGAGACAGTTAAGATGGTTATAGTCAAGGGCTTAACAAATCTCAAATAATCGTGATTTATTATTTTTAATGTCAAAGGAAAGTGTATGCCGGTATTGATATTAGCAACCCGCATATGACACACGAGTTTCTCTAAGAGAATCCCACGTACATATCTATACGCGGGTTGCAATTACAAATGATCACGTACAGTACACGACATGCTATAGGAAAAGTCGCGTATGTACGCGGGTTGTATAAAGGAAAAGGTGCGTACACCAATTGACATATTCAAAGGTAAAAATGGAAAGCTGGATGGATAATGAATGTATTTCATAACATGCCCATCTATAGTGTTTTAGGCAACCTTCAATCCATAAATATCCTTTTGTGTGCCAACATAGGAAATGTCGGCACTCGGATGGAGAAGTGCCATTTGGGTGGATAACAGAAGCCCCCTAATGTGTGAGGTTAGAGGGAAGTGATGGCCAAAATAAATTATAATATTTATCTTTGGAGAACTCAGAAATCCAATGGATAGAGGGAGTACCTAAAACAAATACATAATAATTTCATATACAAAGTCATATCTGAGGATGCTATGCTCAATATACTGGAACACTAGCTCCTTTACAATATTTGAGTACATCATATGATATGGGTACAAGACCACGTATATTACAAAGGTGGATCAAAGACACAATATACAATAATGATGAGTCTTCAAAGATCTGGAAGATGTGTACATAAATAGAACATAATCTTGCGCAACTTAGTCCATAGGAGAGGAACTAAGGTCTTCATAAACAATCCCAAAGAACCAGTACAATCCAAGCCATGTGAATAAATGTAGGCTGAAGTCGAACATGGAAAGGATTCAATAGTTTTTCAATCAATAGGTGATAATCGACAACTGAAGCAAAGGAATCCACCAATGATAAAAGTGAATCCTGAGGTACTATCGTTAAAACTCTAGGTCTTCGTCATCAGGAAGTACTGAAACGAAAACTTGCTGTGATAAGAAAGGCAATAGATCCTCCAACGGATCACAAGAATGACTAGGAACTAGGAAAAAGAAGGGAGACACAATAGATAACAGATACAACAATGATGGGATTAGGATAAAGATAAAACATTGGGTTGAGACCTTGAACAGTGAGCACGACACAGAGATGACCCAAGGCAGCTTTTAACTCATAAATAGAACAACTAGACTTATCTTTCATGTAGGAGACATGATCAGATTCCCTAGGTATAACGGACAAGAGAAGGAGTAATAAACTTGAAGTAATAGCTAAACTGAAAGTGAACATTGAGACATGGGTATTGGAAAAAACAGAGAGTGCTATGTTCAAGGATGACATGCTGCCACTAACTGAAAACAAGAGAAAACTTCTTCCTTACCTTCCCTGTTAAATTTTAACGAGTCCAGGAAAGTCAACTTGGATCCCTCTTCATGTTTTAACAAGCTTGAAGAGAAGGGAAAATAATGCTTGATAGTGTCACTGATTCATGGATTTAATGAGCTCGAACTAGTACATGCTCAGTTGGTGTTTTCAAATTTAGAGAGTATGAAAACTCCAAAGAAGACTCCAAGGGGGTCCCTTTTCTTCCAATTTAGTCTCCTGGGGCCAAAAAAGTATAAAACATACCACAGAAGAACTCTCTTAACTTCCGTAGAAGAAAAGGTGAACCTTCTAGTTTCTTCCCAGAAGCAAATTATAGTTCAAAGGTGCATCAATCACTTCCACCTCAACAGACACTACTTACCCTGCCAGCTTAATTTCAAAGGCCAGTAGGATACCATGTGGATGGAAGGACCTTCCATTGAAAGCAGTAAGTAGAGTGTTTGATAGGACCAGCTCTGGGGATCTGAGAGCTTTCCAATAGGACAAGGACATAACATATGTAGAAGCACCCTCATCAACAACTGCCCTTCCAATGGTATTTCCACCATGGATGACATCTATTGATAAGGCTACATGGTAAGGTAGGAGAATTTTAACATCAGACAAATGAAATTTCATCGTGAGACTCGATGAGTCCATGCTGCCTAAAGCTGTTAAGAGGGCATCCCGTTGGGCGGGATAACTCTGTAACACCTCTAAAGCTGACATTGCACATGGGGTTTGGGCTAGATCTTCAACCACAGAGTAGTCTGAAGTAGCTCTAACGTTAGGGTTATGCAAGGTCTTCTTGAAGACACCTTTTGGTATCTTCGACATATTTTTAGCAGGCTTCTCTATCGTGAGAGGGTTAGAAGTTTCACCTACAACTTAACCCTTCTCAGAAGTCTCTTTCTCATAATTTTTATTCCTCATCTGTAACAAAGTCTAAGATCGAACCATGTTGATATAGTTTGGGTCAGGGGCACTTTGAGTGCCCCCTGCTACATTAGAAGCAGAAGTAGAGTTCTACCCTTAGGGAAAAGGATCCTTCAGGACAACCGATTGTTGAGCTTTATGCAGCTTCTGGGCTTGCTCCATAAGGGGACAAAGGTCAGTAAGGTGATCCTCGTGGCACAACTTACATGGGAACTTAACCTTCTTCTTTTCTTTCTTACCGCCATTAGCACCATTCGCAGGTTTCTGCTTGTTTTGTTTTCCCTCTCATTTCTTTCCTCTCTTTTTCTTCCCATTGGGCTACTGATTTCCCTTTTGAGAGGTCTGTGAAAAAACATTTGCACTCTATGGGGAGGGGGCAACCTTTGCTGCCTCCACCGTAGACTGGGTGATAGACAACTGATGAAGTTGCTTAGCCAAAGATTCTAGGGTGGGAGAGTTTACGGACCCAACCACATTATTAGCATGGGGTCTAGGCTTAGGCTTCTCCACACCATGGGTAGGCCTCGGTGCCTCAGGGATAATCTCATACAAGATCCTAGATTGTGAATAAATAAAATCCAATTCCTGGCCCCTGAGAATGGCTTCTTCTTCATTCGTCATTTCTGAGGTGGATACGTCCTTAGATATGTAGGGCAACAGGGCTTTAAGGAATCACTCTAGTAAGAACTTAGGAGGGATAGTGGATTTTATAAGGCTCTTTCGCCTCCTCCACTCTTGGATATGATCTGAGATGTGGGTAGCCTTGTTTTGCCTAAAGGTAGATAACAATTCCGTTCTGAAATCATATCGGACCGAAAAATGAAAGTGGTTAAGGAATGCACTAGCCAGGTCCTAGAAACTACTGAAAGCAATAGAAGGTAACTCAATGTACCATTTTTCCGTGGTACTTGTTAAGGTTCTCTAGAATAGCCTCAACCTGACTGAATCTTCATTCAGTGAATTCGAAGAACACCATAAATGGAATGTGGTGGCATGAGCCCCAGGATATTCACCAACTTTGCCCTCGAATTTAGGGATGTTTGATGGCAATTTGGTGGGAACAGGTGGCCATGAGGGGTCATGCCTCACCGGGTCATTCATCAACTTAAACAAATCTGACAAGTTTAACGTTGCCAAGAATGGAAGTTTGGGTCGAACCGAGGCACTAAAAATGCCAATCTGGGGATTAGAGGGACCTGCCCCCAAATGCCCATAGGTAAAGGTGGGGTTGCCCCCTACCACCGGTTGCGAAGTGGGTAGATTACTTTGACATGGGTTCCATCCATAAGCCTCATGGTTGTGATTGGGAGGTGTAGTATAAGAAGTTCGGGCTGTCCCAATCGAAACTGGGATCTGAAAAATAGGAGCCGGTATCCCTCCGCTAAATAGCGAAAAGGGAGAGCTCGTAAATGGGGTAGAAATCAAAGTTTGAAAACTTTTCCCATAAGAGGTGTTGTTTCCAAACTGCACTCCTACATACGGAGTGGATGGGGGAATGTGCCCCCCATTCCAAGGGAATCCTTGGACAAAAGCTGAGGATCCTATCGGACCACTCTGGGTAGTGTATGTGAAGGAGGAAGGAACAATAGGTATACTAAGAATCCCAGTAACCATATCACTAGAAGTACCTGCTAAGTTTGAGTGAACCGGCGGTTGGACCACCCAGCTCACTGGAGTCAAAGGCGTAGAAGGTATGCTAGATCTAGGGGCACTTACCGGGGGAGGTAGTACCCCTTCAGTCAGAATGGTTGAGGTGAAAACAAAAGAACTTTCTCCCGTAGAAGACATAATCGTACCCACAGGGATACCTAAAATAGGTGAATCAAAAGGTCTAACCTAAACGATCATAGGATCATTTAAATCAGTCAAGGGTGTGTTAAAATTCCTTGCAAACTCGTTAGTTTGCAAGTCTTCTATCTCAATTGTATCAAGATTAAGACAGTTAGCTATAAGTGATGGTTCACCTGGAAATTCACTTAATCCTACCGGTTCAAATGAACCATCCGTGTCTAATCTCCGACTTTAGGGTGGAGGTGGAGGTTCCAATGTGACAAGAGGAGGAAGGTTTTGCAACCTTCTTAACCTTCTTATAGGATGGTCCTCCATGATTGAAAATTTAACAAATAAAACCCTAAGGCCAACTAAACACTGACAAAAACACAGAGCACACAATATAAAAATTCCTAAACCCTCAAACAATCAACAAGGGTGAAAGATATGCTTTTTCAAAGAAAACTGAAGAACGATTACTTGGTGTCCTTGAAGTGGTTCTTAAGCACAAGCAAAAGAATCACCCACCGCCCTCCCACACTTACAACAAGGGCTACCTTCCAAGCCCATCCAAGGTGAACCAGAAATAGCCTTTCGGTTTACCTAGGTATGAACCCTAAATGTCAAGAGACTGAAGGCTACCTTAGCTATACCAACATTCTGGGAGGACAGTCACAAGAGTGACTTATATGCATGGGCAGGGTAGTTGAGCCCAAAAATATGTCTAGGACAGAATCCCTAGATGCGTAAAATTCCTAATTTACATTTTGACAAGGAATCAGAGGGTTATCTCCTCAGTCCAATGCCTCCACGCGGCCTCGTGCTTGACTCCCTTTTGAGAGGAGATTCCCAGATACAATTGATAAAGATAAGGATTTACCTAATGAAAGGTCCACTACATCTGAATTTTAAAACTTATGGGAAGTTTACACTTCCTATCCCACAAGTATAGCCTAAGCTAGTAGGTGAAAGGCCCCTAAAAATAAAAATTACTAGTAAATTTTAATTATTGCGTTCATTTTAAAGGGCTATTTCTTACTCAAAAAGAAATGGAGTGATGAACTATGGTGTTTTTGACTCAATAAGAAATAAAAAAGTAAGTGTATTTTTTTTTCAAAGGAAATTGCCACTACAAAAGCAAACTTCTTTTTCTTTTTGTAAATATAGATTGATGAATAAATGCAAATGATAAAGAGAAACTAAGCCTATGTTTTTGTAGTTTTTGAGATTATATTTTAAAACTGAAATGAAAACTACTTATGCAAAAAAAAATGCAAAAGCTTGAAAATGTTTTTCTTTTCACTTTTTAAAATGCTCAAACCCTACCATGCACCTAAAATGCACTAAAAACTTGAGTATTCTTGGATCAAATCAACTATATAAAATAAGCAAACTAAAGTAAACAGGTCAATAAAACTGAGAATCAACCAACAAGGGAAGATCAGGAACCCTAGCTTGGGTGGGTACAATGACAAGAAATCACTGCAAACTCACGAAGGTAAGTGAAAAACCAACCACTATCAAAAGATAGATTGGAAAAAAATTTCCCAAAACCCTGATCACTGATTCATACAAAATACTTCAACCTATAACCCAAATAGGGCAACCTACTTCAAAATGCAAAAAAAGACAATCCAAACAAAAGAAACCCAAGGGCTTTACAAGAAAGCACAAGGTGTGGCCACCAAGGTCATCAGACTGACTGCATAGTGTTTATAAAGAGGGCCAACCTACTAAATGAGAATCACAAAAGGACAGGGACAAGCAAACCCTAGCCCAAAAATCCCTATTTCCAGGCTTGTACGCGACTGTGTATAAGGGAAACTTGCGTACTGTACGCGATTGTCCAAGAGAGAAACCCACATATGTAGGCCTCTGTATGTGACTGTGTATGAGAGAAACCAGTACAAAAAATTTCTCAAAAAAAAGAAAAATCCACAAGGCCTTCAAACACTATGGTAAGCATGAACCAGGATAAAATACCACACACAAACTCAAGGCAAAGACTTGTCAAGGGTGACAGAAATAACCTACAGCAATCTGGGCTCCCCAGCGGAGTCACTAGTTCTATTGTATAGGAATAAACACCTTATAACTGAATGTCTGGGGTTACTAACATACTCTTAAAACTTGCAGGAAATCAACTTTAGAGTACATAAAGGAAACAAGAAGATAGGATAGACTCACCCGATTCACGACGGTTGATCCTGGCTTTGTCCTCTTTCACTCTGCTTCTCCTCCAAAGCTTTCAGGGATGTTTCTCCTTTCAGGGAAGAAGGATTCTCTTTATTAACAATAGTGAATGAGTTAAGATTACAACCCAACGCCTAAGACAAGGACTCCTCTACAACCAAAGGATTCTGAGTTCCGCTGCTCCAAAGACTTCTGAATATACACCACCAGCATAACTTTGCTCTCCAAGTATGATTGATCAATACCCTCCCCAAGGCCTTTATTTATACTTATTGAAATAAGGCATTTTCGAGGGTTGAGGAGGTTGAGACAGTTAAGATGGTTATAGTTAAGGGCTTAACAAATCTCAAATAATCGCGATTTATTAGTTTTAATGTCAAAGGAAAGTGTACGCAGGTATTGATACTGGCAACCCACGTATGACATGCGAGTTTCTCTAAGAGGAGCTTGCGTATAGATCTGTATGTAGGTTACAATTACAAATAATCGAGTACAGTACATGACATGCTGTAGGAAAAGTCACGTATGTACGCGGGTTGTATATAGGCAAAGGCACATACAACAATTGACATATTCAAAGGTTAAAATGGCAAGCTGGATGGATAATGAATGTATTTCATAACATGCCCATCTATAGTGTTTTGTGGCAACCTTCAATCCATAAATGTCCTTTTGTGTGCCAACATAGGAAATGTTAGCACTCAGATGGAGAAGTGCCATTTGGGTGGATAACAGATGCCCCCTAATGTGTAAGGTCAGAGGGAAGTGATGGCCGAAATACATTATAATATTTATCTTTGGAGAACTCAGAAATCCAATGGAGTAGAGGGAGTACCTGAAACAAATACATAATAATGTCATATACAAAGTCATATCTGAGGGTGCTATGTTCAATATACTAGAACACTAGCTCCTTTACAATATTTGAGTACATCATATGATATGGGTACAAGACCACGTATATTACAAAGGTGGATTGAAGCCACAATATACAATAATGATGAGTCTTCAAAGATCTAGAAGTTGTGTACATAAATAGAACATAATCTTGCACAACTTAGTCCATAGGAGAGGAACCAAGGTCTTCATAAACAATCCCAAAGAACTAGTACAATCCAAGCCATGTGAATAAATGTAGGCTAAAATCGAACATGGAAAGGATTCAACAGTTTGTCAATCAATAGGTGATAATCGACAACTGAAGCAAAGGAATCCACCAATGATAAAAGTGAATCCTGAGGTACTATCGTCAAAACTCTAGGTCTTCGTAATTAGGAAGTATTGAAATGGAAACTTGCTGTGATAAGGAAGGCAATAGATCCTCCAACGGATCACAAGAGTGACTAGGAACTAGGAAAAAGAAGGGAGACACAATAGATAACATATACAACAATGATGGGATCAGGATAAAGATCAAACATTGGGTTGAATCCTTGAACAGTGAGCACGACACAGAGATGACCCAAGGCAGCTTTTAACTCATAGATAGAACAACTAGACTTATCTGTCATGTAGGAGACATGATCAGATTCCCCAGGTACAACGTACAAGAGGAGGAGTAGTAAACTCGAAGTAATAGCTGAACTGAAAGTGAACACTGAGACATGGGTATCGAAAAAAATAGAGAGTGCTATGTTCAAGGATGACATGCTGCCACTAACTAAAAACAAGAGAAAACTTCTTCCTTACCTTCCCTGTTAAATTTTAACGAGTCCAGGAAAGTCAACTCAGATCCCTCTTCATTTTTTAACAATCTTGAAGAGAAGGGAAAATAATGCTTGATAGTGTCACTGATTCATGGATTTAATGAGCCTGAACTATTACATGCTCAGTTGGTGTTTTCACATTTAGAGAGTCTAAAAACTCCAAAGAAGACTCTAGGGGGGTCCTTTTTCATCCAATTTAGTCTCCTAAGGCCGAAAAAGTATAAAACATACCACAGAAGAACTCTCTTAACTTCTCTAGAAGAAAAGGTGAACCTTTTTCATACTTAGTCAGGGAGGTCCAAAAAAGGTTAAATTACCACCTACCCAACGCTCCTTCCATAACAGCATGAATAGCTTGAGTTTTATGAGTGTGAAGGAAAGCAAGATCACTCGGAAAGATCCATTTGATTACGAGAAATGGGGCTTACAACAATAAACTCGTTGCTTTGTTCTTAAGTTTTTAACAAGCACGAAAAAGACACAAAGTACACTCGGAATCTTTTTCATGGTTAGGTCCAGAGCACGAAAAAGAGAAAACTAAGCTCATACCGAGATTTCCTTTTCCATAAATTTAGTCCCTCAGGTCTGAAAAAGTGATAAATCTATGCCTGAGAATACTCTTCTCAAATCAAATAGAAAAGAGAGGGATCCTTTCTCGTATTATTTCGCATGGTCCTAGAAAGAGATAACCTACCACCGATGCGGATGTCCATTCACATGTTCTTAACGAGCTTGAACAAACAAGTTAACTCGGCAGTCAAGTCTGTTTTGAAGGAGTCAGACCTGGGCCTAAATAAACTCCATAAGGGTGGGGAGTCCTATAAAGGGATAGCTCGTAAAAAGAGATTAAAAAAGAAGCTGTATTTGGCGTGAAAATTAGCTAAAATGATACCCCTGTACCTGAAACAACTACGACATGAGTATCAAAATACAACATATGTTTTAAAGGAGGATACTCATGAAAAAAGGTTCCTATCCATGGAAGAACAATGGTAAAAACAGGGAACTAATGGTTTAAAATACCATAGTCCATGGAAAAATGTTGATTGCTAAGGTTAATGTGGATTAAGTATAGATGAAAAAAATGCATTGGAAATGTCAAAACCACCCTATGGGAGAAAAAAAAACTTTATAATGATGAAAAACCTGTTTCAAGGCAAAAAGAAATATGTTATTAGTTGAATAGATTTCAAACTATAGGAAAAAACCCACTTTGAGAAATAAAATTTCTATAAATAGTTCAAAATCAAAACCAAACTCACCATTTTGAATTTTAGCCATAAGAATTTTTACCTCTACCTTCATTCGATCGGTGTGGACAATCTAGTGGAAAAAATCCAATTCCACAAGTTGCAGGTAAGCCTACACCCTGATTTCTTCAATTTGATCCTAACAATTGTCAATTTTGAGTCCTAATTTCATGGTTTTAAGCATCCTAAAGAATGTCAGCACGTATATGTGGGTTCACAGTGTAAACACTCGCATACATGTGTTCTGTACGCGGGTTGCCTTTAGAGACAGTCGCTTACAGTACATGACATGTCTAACTAGACAGTCGTGTGTACTGCATGAAGGATAAAAAGCTAATTTGAAGGCAAATTTTTTGAAATTTTATATGAAATTGATGAATCATAATACTTGTGTTGCTAGGTGTGAAGATGGTGTTGGAATGGAGGGAACGGGAACATGAAAATATGGACCAAGAAGCGCTCCAAAGTGTGCCCACCGTACATGCTTTACAAACGAGTGGGTTATTAAACTTCTTTTGCACATCACCCATGCGGGCTAATGTTCGTCTATTGGAGTTCATGATAAACTACTCGGATCATGATTTAGGGATGTTTGACCTACAGGGTGAGACTTTGGAAATTACTTCTGAGGACATATATTTCATTACCCGTCTGTCACGACAAGGAGCACCGGTCAACTTAGAGGGCACCGGCAGGGGTGGTGATCCTTTAAGTGTATAGAACTACATTTATGTGTTTTGCACACCAGGTACCCAGAAGAGAGGGAGTTGTGTCCCTATTGCACATATCTGTGATTTCACACTACAAGTAGTAACGAGCACCATCGTGAGGATTGAAGGATCATCTTCATTACATTTAGCTACATGGAACCAAATGAGGTTGGCAGTGGATTGTATGCACGGTGCCCTGTATGATTGGTGTTCAGGAGTTGTCCCCATTATGAAAAGACAACTCTCTGATTGCAAGAGAGGAAGGAAAAAGAACTTTGGGTATTCTAGCATATTGGTTGCCTTCTTTTTCGAGAGAGTACTAGGGTTGAGCCCCACCATACCCCTACCAGTCTGATCTCCACGTCAGCCAAGGCTGAGTAGATGGGGAGACATCTTCCTCCCTCAAGGAGGAGGAGACTTAGTGTAAGGTGTGTACAATGATGACTTCTACATATGGTGGGAACGACAGCTATCGACACTAGAGCAGTTTCCGTATGTCGGCATGGATTTTTGAGGTGACCCAGACCTTGTCATCCCTCCAGGAGGAGCATGGGGAGAGCTAGGTAATTTTTTTTTCAATTTTTAACATTTTAAAATTTTTTATGAATTTTAAAATGATAAATATATACATATGTGTACAAGTCTTAATCCTATAAACATGTCAAAATGCATATATTGGACCGGTCCGCCCAGAGGGGCATCCATGTATGTTTGTTTGTCCTGTCGTAGGCGAAGATTCGGGGCTTATTAGGGTTCTAGAGGGGAAGCTGGGCAGGATTACCCAAAGAGTTCCCACTTTGCAGATAGAGCATATCCCGGCCATTATGCAGGAGTTTGTAGTTGGAGTTCCACCTGTCTGGTTACGCCTTTGGCGGTGAGTATCCAGAGCAGTTCTTGTATACATAGATGCTGTGGAGGTTGCCAAAGCCGAAGAGGCTGAGGAAGCCAAAGTACATAGAGACTATGGGGACCAAGGTGGTGCAAGTGACTGGGGTGGTCTTGCTTAGATCTAGGGCATTTTGATGGACTGCGATCCACATTTTTGTATATTTTTGTATATTATACAGTTATGACTGGATCTGAGGACCAGACTCGACCTATCTATTTACAGATGCTTATATATATATATATATATATATATGTTGTTGTTGGTTTATTTACAATTTTTTTTTATGTGCATGCTGTATATTTTTATGAAATGTGTGTTAGATGCCAATCTAAAATGTAATTAGCATATGCATCAGTCAATGAATTCTGATTTCTTGGAATGTGATTGAATATAATAAATTCAAAATTTCTTTCCAATAACCTAATTTGCATGAACTGACGTAATAGAATAGGGTTTCGCACCTGATAAGCTCAATTGAGCTGGGAAACCACCAGTTGAGAGTCTAGACAGACTTTGAGCTACGTGATACCACATGACAAAGAATCCCATAGAGGCTCAATCACAACCCTATATTCAGCAACATTATTAGAAGCAGGACCTAAGCAAGAACCTCCTGCGACAACTAGCTATCTTGAGGGAAAGTAAATGACCCACGCTGCTGAAGCTAGATTACAAGTGTGGTGGGTGGCGCCATCGACGAATCCTATATACATCTCAGAATACATCTACAACAACCAATAGATGGTATAAAAAACAAAACCGACAAACTAATGTACATAAAAATACATACAATAAAAATACAATAAAAAGTGCTAAGCCTAAGCATAGTACTTCTTCAGGTAGAGCCCATTTCTAGGCTCAGGTAGCTTATTCCCATCAAAATCAATTAACTCAAATGCGCCCTTCTTTAATACTTTCAACACGACATAAGGTCCTAACCACATGGCCTTGAATTTTCCTACCCCCAAGGGTTCTTTGTCTTGGTCCCAAAGAAAGACAAGTTCCCCCTCAGAGAAAACCCAAGGTTTGACTAACTTATCATTTGATTTTTGACCCTATTCTTGTGAGCTTGATTAGCAGTCAGTGCATCTCTACACTGTTCATCAAGGTGTTCTAAATGCACCAGACGTTCCTCAAGGTCTGTCGTATCGGGTAACACATGAATAGCTATTTTTAGAGATGGGATTTCACATTCAATCGAGGTAACTGCTTCCACTCCATGGACGAGTTGGAAGGTGGAGAAACCCGTAGCAGTTTTTACATTAGTTCAGTATGCCCAAAGAGCAGGATATAGCATGATGTGCTAGTTAGAATGGGCCGCATCAACTGTATGTTTAAGGATAGTCTTTAAGGTTTTGTTTACAGCCTCAACCTGACCGTTTCCTTGTGAATAGTATGAAGATGAATGTTCTTATCTGAATCCGAGCATAGTGTTCAGTTCCGTCATCATGCTATTTTGAAAATGACTGCCATGGTCAGTGACAATCACTTTGGGTATACCAAACCGTGCTATAATCTGATTGAAGACGAAGAAAGCTGTTGTTTCCCTGTAGGCTTTAAAAGTAGGCATTGCCTCTGCCCATTTCGCAAAATAGTCAACATCGACAATAATATATTTATGCCCCCCATCCGAGGTTGGGTTACATGTCATGTAATTAATCCCCCATTTCATGAAGGGGGCTACTGAGACAACGGGAAACGACGGATCGGGATGTGACTGCAATTTCCTAGTGTAAAGCTGACAAGGGTGACAACGCTTCACTGCTTCCACACAATCTTTGAAGATCGTGGGCCAGAAATAACCGGCACATAGTATCTTCTAGGCCATTGCTAACCCATATAAGTGACCCCCACATGCTCCACTATGGGAATCATTCAGGACAATCTCCGCTTCCTCATGGGTAAGGCATCGACGCAAAATGGAATCTACCCCCCTTCGATATAATGTATCTCCTATAATGAGGTAGTTCTTAGCATGAAGGCATAATTTACATCATTCCTCCCGTGAAGAAGCTGTAGGATACTTCAAAGTTTGGAGATATATAAGAATATCCCCATACCAAGGATCAGAGGTGGATATCAAGAAGATATGCTCATCTGGGAATGAGTCATGTTCAATGGCTACATCTTCTTTAGTAGGAAATTCTGCTATAAGCTCAGCAAAAACTAAGGAATTTTTAGACTTAGTGGACTGAAAATCCAAGTCAAACTCTTAGATAATGACTATCCATTTGTCGAATTCTCCCCCAACAATCCGCCCGGACAAAACATATTGAAACAGATTCACATCTGCCACTACTATTGTGGTCCTCAGTAAAATGTAGTGACGTAACCTCTGAATAGCATAGACAACTGCTAAGGCTAATTTCTCAACGTGGGAGTACCTGAGTTCAAGTCCAGCCAAAGCACAGCTAAGGTAGTAAACAACATGCTCTATGAGCTTATCGTCCTCCTGGACTAGCACTACCCCAATGGTCAACTCAGACGCGGCCAGATATAATATAAAATCCCTAGAATAATCTAGCTGACGCAGTAAGGGTGCCGACAACAAAGCTTTTTTCAATGCCTCGAAAGCGAGTTGTGTAGTTTCATCCCATACAAATGGGGTGTCCTATTTGAGCATGCGCATGAAACCCTCGGTAATCTTGGCATAGTTAACAATAAAATGTCGAAGAAAATTAGACTTCCCTTGCAGGCTTTGAAGTTGCCTGATAGAACAAGGAGGAGGTATATTTACAATGGCCTCTACTTTTAATGGATCCACCTGGATGCCTCTATTAGAGACAATGAACCCAAGCAATATTCTTGACTCGACACAGAATACACACTTGTGGGGATTCAAGCAGATTTTATAATATCTGCATCTCTCAAATATCAACCGTAAGTGATCTGGATGTTGAATCCTCTTATGAGAATGTGCGGGAAGATCATCAAGGTAGGGTTCGACAATGGATTTAATATCATGGAAGGCAAAGTTCATAGCCCATTGAAAGGTTGCCCCAGCATTTTTTAATCCAAAGGGCATTTTCGTGTACGTGAAGGTACCCCAAGGGCAAATGAAATCAATTTTATGTTGGTATTCCGGTTTTATTTGAATTTGATTGTATCCAGAGAAACCATCCATAAACGAGAACACTTCACTTCCCGCACAAGAATCTATAATCTGGTCTGTAAATGGCATGGGATAGTTCTCCTTAGAACAATATTTATTCAGATCTCTAAAGTCAGTACAAACGAGGATAGTCCCTTTCTTCTTATCAACAGGAACAGGGTTGGATACCCATTCTGTCAAAGCTATGGGATAAATAAAACCATCCTTCAAGAGTTTTTCAACTTCGGCCTTCACAGCCGTTGCTTTGCGCGGGTTAACAGGTCTTAAATTTTGTCAAACAAGTTTGGCATCAGTATATGTTTGGATTTCATGTTCAATAATCGTTGGATCAATGCCTGACATCTCCTCATGTGACCAGCAAAGACATCACAGAATTCCTTAAACAAGGAAGTATAGATAGCAATCTCTTCAGGATAGGAGTTTGCACCTATGTATATGTTTTCCACGACATCAGGATTTACAAAGATGTTAATAGGTATAGTAGCGGAAATATTTTCCATATTCCCCTCGGCAACCATTCCTTCCCTGGGTAAGGGATTGATGGGTATATCAACATCTTCTGACAGTCTCATACGAAACTCTTGATTTTCTATTCTGCTTAGTTCTGGAAGAAAATAGGATCGATGGTGAAAATCCTCACAAATCTGACCACGTCCACTCATGGCTTCCAAGATGGCTTCATTAGAAGGTAAAACCATATCTGAACAGTCCATAGAGTGTGAAGAGTTTTCTGTCCATGCAGGAAAATAGACTTCTTCCAGGTTCGCTGAGACTGTGAGAGGATCTGGAATGGGGTCAATAGTGGTTTGAGTGATAGCTTGATAAGCTAATTCCACTGCTGATAAGGGCACCTTTGGTTTGTGGGGGGAAGGGAGAACCCAAGGATTAGTCCTATCAACAACCATGGCTATGGACTTCTCCACACTAGTAGAAGCAATATAGTTGACCGAGGCTGGAAGATCAAATATGCCCACTAGTGATGTGTACATTCCAGCCCCCAAGCTCTGTGCAGCAGGTTTGACCTGATCAAACAATGTCACAGCGGACTCATTAGAATCTAAATGGCCTTTTCGAGTAAAATCAAGTTGGTCAATAGTAACCAACTTTCCCTCATGTGGAAAAACCACTACATGAAAGATGGCCGATGCAATAGCGGACATAGCATGAGTCCAGTTTCTTCCCAGAAGCAAATTATAGTCCAAAGGTGCATCAATCACTTCCACCTCAACAGACATTGCTTTCCCTACTAGCTTAATTTCAAAGGTCGGCAGGATACCATGTGGATGGAAGGACCTTCCATCGAAAGTAGTAAGTAGAGTGTATGACGGGACCAGCTCTAGGGATTCGAGAGCTTTCCAACAGGACAAGGACATAATGCATGTAGAAGCACCCTCATCAACAACTACCCTTCCAATGGTCTTTCCACCATGGATGACATCTATTGATAAGGCTACATGGTAAGGTAGGTGAATTTTAACATCAGACAAATGAAATTTCGCCGTGAGACTCGATGATTCCATGCTGCCTAAAGCTATTAAGAGGGCATCCTGCTGGGCGGGAAAACTCTGTAACACCTCTAAAGCTAACATTGCACACGGGGTTTGGGATAGATATTCAACCACAGAGTAGTTTGAAGTAGCCCTAGTATTACGGTTATGCAAGGTCTTCTTGAATACACCTTTCGGTATCTTCAGCATAGTTTCAGCAGGCTTCTCTATCGTGAGAGGGTTAGAAGTTTCACCTACAGCTTTACCCTTCTCAGAAGTCTCTTTATCATAATTTTTATTCCTCGTCTGTAACAAAGTTGAAGATCGAACAATGTTGATATAGTTTGGGTTAGGGGCATTTTGAGTGCCCCCTGCTACATTAGAAGCTAAAGCAGAGTTTTGCCCTTGGCAAAAAGGATCCTTTAGGACCACCTTTTGTTGAGCTTTAAGTAGCTTATGGGCTTGTTCCATAAGGGGATAAAGGTGAGTAAGGTGATCCTTGTGGCACAAATTACACAGGAAATTAACCTTCTTCTTTTCCTTCTTGCCCCCATCAGCACTAATTTTGGGTTTCTGCTTGTTTTGGTTTCCCTCTCCTTTCTTTCCTCTCTTTTTCTTCCCATTGGGCTGCTGATTTCCCTTTTGAGAGGTCTGTGCAAAAACATTTGCACTCTGGGGGGAGGGGGAAGCCTTTGCTACCTCCACCATAGACTACTTGATGGACAACTGATGAATTTGCTTAGCCAAAGACTCTATGGTGGGAGAGTTTACGGACCCAACCACACCATCAGCATGGGGTCCAAGCTTAGGCTTCTCCACATCATGGGTAGGCCTTGGTGCCTGAGTTATAATCTCATACAAGATCCCAGATTGTGAATAAATCAAATCCAATTGTTGGGCCCTGAGAATGGCTTCTTCTTCATTTGTCACTCCTGAGGTGGATACGTCCTTAGATATGTAGGGCAACAGGGATTTAAGGAACCACTCTAGTAAGAACTCAGGAGGGATAGTGGCTTTTATACGGTTCTTTCGCCTCCTCCACTCTTGTATATGATCCAAGATGTGGGTAGCCTTGTTCTGCCTAAAGGTAGATAACAAGTCCATTTCGAAATCATATCGGACCGGAAGCTGAAAGTGGCTAAGGAATGCACTAGCCAAGTCCCAGAAACTACTGCAAGCAGCAGAAGGTAACTCAATGTACCATTTTTCCATGGTACTTGTTCAGGTTCTATGGAACAGCCTCAACCTGACTGAATCTTCATTCAGTGAATTCGAAGAACACTATAAATGGAATGTGGTGGCATGAGCCCCAGGATCTTCACCAACTTTGCCCTCGAATTTAGGGATGTTCGATGGCAATTTGGTGGGAACAGGTGGCCACGAGGGGTCATGCCTCACCGGGTCATTCATCAACTTAGACAAATCTGGCAAGTTTAACATTGCCAGGAACATAAGTTTGGGTCGAACCGGGGCACTAAAAGTGTCAATCTGGGGATTAGAGGGACCTGCCCTCGAATACCCATAAGTAGAGGTGGGGTTGCCCCCTGCCATCGGTTACGAAGTGGGTAGATTACTCTAAAATGGTTTCCATCCATAAGCCACAGGGTTGTCAGTGGGAGGTGTAGTATAAGAAGTTCGGGCCATCCCAATCAAAACTGGGGTCTGAAAAACAGGAGCCGGTATCCCTCCGCTAAATAGCAAAAAGGGAGAGCTCGTAAACAAGGCTGAAATCGGAGTTTGAAAACTTTTTCCATAAGAGGTGTTGTTTCCAAACTACACTCCTACATAAGAAGGTGATGGGCCTGTGTACAGAGTGGATGGGGGAATGTGCCCCCCATTCCAAGGGAATCCTTGGACGAAAGCCGAGGATCCTACCGGACCACTCTAGGTAGTGTATGTGAAGGAGGAAGGAACAATAAGTATACTAGGAATCCCAGTAACCATATCACCAAAAGTACCTGCTAAGTTTGAGTGAACCGGCGGTTGGACCACCCGGCCCACTGGAGTCAAAGGCATAGAAGGTATGCTAGATCTGGGGGCATTTACTGGGGGAGGTAGTACCCCTTCAACCAGAATGGAGGAGGTGAACACAAAAGAACTTTCTCTTGTAGAAGACATAATCCTACCCATGGGGACACCTAAAACAGGTGAATAAAAAGGTCTAAGCTGAACGATCACATGATCGTTTAAATCAGTCAAGGGTGTGTTAAAATTCCTTGCAAACTCGTCAGTCTGCAAGTCTTATATCTCAACTGTATCAATATTAAGACAGTTAGCTATAAGTGATGGTTCACCTGGAACTTCACTTACTCCTACCGGGTCAATTGAACCGTTCGTGTCCAATCTCCGCCTTTGGGGTGGAGGTGGAGGTTCCAATGTGACGAGAGGAGGAAGGTTTTGCAACCTTCTTAACCTTATTATAGGTTGGTCCTCCATGATTGAAAATTTAACAAATCAAACCCTAAGGCCAACTAAACATAGACAAAACCACAGAGAACACACTATAAAAATTCCTAAAGCCTCAAATAGTCAACAAGGGTGAAAGATATGCTTTCCTAAAGAAATCTAAAGAATGATTACTTGTCGTCCTTGAAGTGGTTCTTAGGTACAAGCAGAGGAATCACCCACCGCCCTGCCACACTTACAACAAGGGTTACCTTCCAAGCCCGTCCAAGGTGAACCAGAAATAGCCTTTCGGTTTACCTAGGTATGAACCCTAAATGTCAAGAGACTAAAGGCTACCTTAGCTATACCAACAGTCTGGGGGGACAGTCACAAGCCTGACTCGTATGCATGGGCAGGGTAGCTAAGCCTGAAACTCTATCCAGGACAGAATCCCCAGATGCGTAAAAGTCTTGATTTACATTTTGACAAGGAATCAGAGGGTTATATCCTTAGTCCAATGCCTCCACGCGGCCTCGTGCTTGACTCCATTTTGAGAGGAGCTTCCCAGATACAATTGATAAAGACAAGGATTTACCTAATGAAAGGTCCACTACGTCTGAATTTTAAAAATTATGGGAAGTTTACATTTCCTATCCCACAAGTCTAGCCTAAGCTAGTAGGTGAAAGGCCCCTAAAAATAAAAATTACTAGTAAATTTTAATTATTGCGTTCATTTTAAAGGGCTATTTCTTACTCCGAAGGAAATGGAGTGATGAACTATGGTGTTTTTGACTCGATAAGAAATAAAAAAGTAAGTGTATTTTTTTTCAAAGCAAATTGCCACTACTAAAGCAAACTTCTTTTTCTTTTTGTAAATATAGATTGATGAGAAAATGCAAACGATAAAGAGAAACTAAGCCTATGTTTTTGTAGTTTTTGAGATTATATTTTAAAACTTAAATGAAAACTACTTATGCAAAAAAAATGCAAAAGCTTGAAAATGTTTTTCTTTTCACTTTTTAAAATGCTCAAACCCTACTATGCACCTAAAATGAACTAAAAACTTGACTATACTTGGATCAAATAAACTGTATAAAATAAGCAAACTGAAGTAAACAGGTCAATAAAACCAAGAATCAACCAACAAGGGAAGACCGGGAACCCTAGCTTGGGTGGGTACAATGACAATAAATCACTACAAACTCACGAAGGTAAGTGACAAACCAACCACTATCAAAAGATAGACTGGAAAGACATTGCCCAAAACCCTGATCATTGATTCAGACAAAACACTTCAACCTATAACCCAAATAGGCCAACCTACTTCAAACTGCAAACAGAAGACAATCCAAACAAAAGAAACCCTTGGGATTTACAAGAAAGCACAAGGTGTGGCCACCAAGATCATCAAAATGACTGCATAGTGTTTATAAATAGGGCCAACCTACTAAACAGGAATCACAAAAGGACAGGGACAAGTAATCCCTAGCCCAAAAATCCCTATTTCTAGGTTTGTACATGACTGTGTATAAAGGCAAATCGTGTACTGTACACGACTATCCAAGAGAGCAACCCATGTATGCAGGCCTCTGTACGTGACTTTGTATGAGAGAAACCTGCATACAGGTACAAAAACTTTCTCAAAAAAACAAAAAATCCACAAGGCCTTCAAACACTATGGTAAGCATGAACCAGGATAAAATACCACACATAAACTCAAGGCAAAGACTGGTCAAGGGTGACAGAAATAACCTACAATAGTTTGGGCTCCCCAGAGGAGTCGCCAGTTCTATTGTATTGGAATAAACACCTTATAACCGAAGGTCTGGGGTTACCAACATACTCTTAAAACTTGCAGGCAATCAACTTTAGAGTATATAAAGGAAACAAGAAGATAGGATAGACTCATCCGATTCACGACGATTGATCCTAGCTTTGTCCTCTTCTGCTCTGCTTCTCCTCCAAATATTTCAGGGATGTTTCTCCTTTCAGAGAAGAAGGATTATCTTTATTAACAATAGTGAATGAGTTAAGATTACAAGCCAACACCTGAGACAAGGACTCCTCTACAACCAAAGGATTCTGAGTTTCGCTGGTCCAAAGAATTTTGAATATACACCACTAGCATAACTTTGCTCTCCAAGTATGATTGATCAATACCCTCCCCAAGGCCTTTATTTATACTTAGTGAAATAAGGCATTTTCAAGGGTTGAGGAGGTTGAGACAGTGAAGATGGTTATAGTTAAGGGCTTAACAAATATCAAATAATCGTGATTTATTATTTTTAATGTCAAAGGAAAGCATATGCGGGTATTGATATTGGAAACCCATGTATGACATGTGATTTTCTCTTAGAGAAGCCTGCGTACAGATCTGTATGCGGGCTGCAATTACAAATAATCGCATACAGTATGCGACATACTGTAGGAAAATTCACGTATGTATGCGGGTTGTATATAGGCAAAGGCACGTACAACAATTGACATATTCAAAGGTAAAAATGGCAAGTTGGATGGATAATGAATGTATTTCATAACATGGCCATCTATAGTGTTTTAGGAAACCTTCAATCCATAAATGTCCTTTTGTGTGCCAACATAGGAAATGTTGGCACTTGGATGGAGAAATCCCATTTGGGTGGATAACAGTAGCTTTCACCATGTTGATGCAATCGTGACCAGGAGTGACCTCTAGCTGGTTTTGAGTTCCACCAGATGCACAACCAGGATCAATGGTCCTCGAGTTCATATTTTGATTATTAGCTAGAGGATTAATAAACACAGCTGGGACCTATGCTATGAACTTCGAGGCGTCCTCCATACAAGGGCACAAGTGAGTGTGGTGATCGTCCTTAAACAGCTTACAAGGAAACTTCACCTTATGCCTAGACTGCTTGTCCTCCCCAGCATTATTTGTGTTCTTGTCATTATTATTACCATTTTGATTTTTATTCCCACCCTTACGATTATTTTTTCCTTTCTTTTTATTCCTTCCAGGCTGCTGGTTTCCTTTCAGGTTCTATGTTTGCATGAAGAGTACACTCACCGATTGGGTAGGTTGAGATGAAGCCGTAGCTTGTCCCGATGCATACTGGTTTATCGATAACTGGGTCACTTGTTTCGTAACTGAGTTTGCAGGTTTGGTAGTTGTGGAGCCAACAATACCATTGGCATGTGGCCCATGTTTGATCTTGGGTCAAAATTGGATCTTGGAGCATTTCGGATAATTTCATACAAGAGTCCAAATTGAGCATAGATCAAATCCAACTCTTGAGCCCTAAAAATAGCTTGGTCCTCATTTTGAACTCTATATGTAGAAACATCCTTCATGATGTAAGGTAACAATGAGTTGAGGAACCACTCTAGAAGAAACTCTAGTGGTATAAATGATTTAATTAACTGTTTCCGTCTATGCCACTCTTGAATATGATCCGAAATATGCGTGGATTTGTCTTGCCGGAAGGTCGAAAAGAGTTTGGTACCAACATCGTAACGTACGGGTAGGTAGAAATGATTAAGAAAATTCATGGCAAGGTCATCAAACATAGTATAGGTCCCCCCCCGGTAGCTGTATATACCATTTCTCTGCAGGACCCGTGAGGGTGCGTTGAAATAGCCTCAAACAGATAGAATCATCATGTAAGGAATTAGAAGAACACCAAAGGTGGAAGGTTGTCACATGCTCACCAAGATCTTCACCAGCCTTACCTTCAAACTTGGGAATGCCCAAAGGAATCTTGGTAGGGAGTTTCGGCCATGCCGTATTATGAAACACAGGATCATTCATCAATCTCGACAAATCCGGTAGGTTCAAAGTTGCAAGGTATGGGATCCTTGGTAGGATTGATTCATATAAGGTTGATTTCTATACACACCATGGCCTTGGCCAATGGGATAATAACCTCCTCCCATTTGACCCATGAAGGGATGCATGGAAGCATTGTGATGCGGAGTACCTTGATTATGAGGTGCTGCAAAGTCATAATTAGAAGACTAAGTGGGTTGTTGATACCCGTACCCATACGGTTGATAATTTTGTTTGTACTGTAGTCCATAAGAATTTCCTTGGGAATCTCCATGAGATGGTCCATGGGATGATCCATAAGGTATCCCATGAGATGTTCCATAGTTAGGTATATGGGAAGCTCCATGAGCTGGACCATGAGATGATTCATGAGGTATTCCATGAGATGATCCAGAAACAGGTACATGACCTGCTGACACAATAGAAGGCACTTGGATTTGTGATACTATAGTGTTAGCAGTCGCAGGACGAACATGGCTTGAAGTCGAACTCTGGCCTGAAGGACCACTAGAGTTAGGAAGAGGATGCGTCAAAAAGGAATTCAAAGGAATAGGTTGAGAAGACGATGGAATATGTGAAGGAATGTAGCTTGTACCCCCAATATTCACATGTCTTGGTTGAGGTCCCCGAGGAGGAACACTAGTGCTAGTTCTGGTTTGTGTTTGTGAAGGAATTTCCCCTACAGGAGTGGATGGCACAATGTGACTACTATGACCAACCCTCTCTGCATGAAAAGGAATGGAATTGAACCTAGGCACAGTACCAGGGTCACCAGTCATTTCGACGTGAGGTGCTAGATCACGATAGGGAATATCAGGCATGCCATATCTAATGTGGCCAGTGCTGGTGGGTTCATGGAGAGTCTCTTCACTCAGATAGTATAACCAATACCGGGCCTCGAAGCTAATGTAATTAGGAAACTGTGATAAATCATCATGTGATGGTCTAGTCTCATTAGGACTAGACTCAGGTGGAGTTCCATATGTGCTTGAAGGATCAACTTCCGTCATCAAAGGAGGGGAAGGTGGAAGCTCTGGGATCTTGGGCTCATGACGACTCATGGAAAGATCTCTATGTGAATCAATGTGATGAATAGTCCACCAGGACTGTCTTGCTCTCTCTCCTAAGGGAGTAGGAGACATAGAAGGTGGAAGACCTGCTAAATGAAGAGAGTGACGGGGAACCACACTCGGATCCATAATGACTCAAAAAAAATAAAATACTTTATCTATCTATGCAACCCTAAGCAGAATAGCGTGCACACAGCATAGAACTAAAAAAATCTAAACCCAAACAACAAGCAAACCAAGGGTATGATAAGTGAGCTCCCAAATGAAGCAGGTATGTCTTTCCTAGGAGAGGCTTGAGACTCCCATACATAACAAGCGGAGGTTCGTAACCAATTATAGTGTCCCTCAGCTTCAATGCATATAGCGACTATGCCGTCCGACCCCTACCTAGCCAGGACACCTACATAATAACCTCTGAAAATACTCCCTCGACAACCTAGGTAAGGAAACTAAGGTCACCTCAATATAATCAATGCTCAGGTAGACAGTCATAGGTGGGATTGACCGTATGGGAAAGGTAACAAAGCCCAAATCCTGAAAGCACAACTGGTACCCCAGGGGTGCACCAGCCAATACCTCAAAGGCCCCCAGATATGAATACAATACTGGAAATATCTTCGGTGCTCACAGAAAGTACCTAGGGGTCATCCTAGTCACAATAATGTGCATTTCCTTGTGCTTAAATCCCATGTAAGAGGAGCATCCTGAGAAACACTAATTATACCAAGGGTTTCACACTCTCACCTGGACATACATCTAATTGTTTTGTTTAATGGTCTTGGAGAATTAACTTACAATGAACTATTCCAAGACCCTAAAACCTAATCTTGTTGATGCACCATAGAAAAGAAAATAATGTAATTCATTTTATTAAGAATTGATTTTATTTGGCTGTTATTCTCAAAGGGTAATGGTCGTGAAACTTATGGTCTTATGACACAGCATGAAGCAAAATGCACACCTAACAATCAATGCAAATGCACCATGTAGAATGAAAAACAGGGTATGATACTACATGAAGTGAAATTTTTTTCCTTCAAATGTAAGTGCATTCATTCCTATATGAAAATCCAACTAATATATACCAAGCAAACCTAATGCAAGTGCCATGCTAATGCAAAATGCAAGAAATGCATAAATATGCAAAAAAAAAAAAAATTTTGTATTTTTGAATTAAATGAGATATAAAAGAAAAAAAGATGACTCTACAACCCTCATACTCTACAACCACTCACAAACAACATCCAAGCAAATCACCAAGGTAAAAGAGACCTAATGCACTAATCTCAAAACAAAAAGGTAGAAAATGAATGACAAGAACATTTCTAAAAATCAAATTAAAAATAGTCTCTGCTTAGAAATAAAGGGTTTAAACAGACTCCAGAAGCATCCAAGAAGACTTAGCAATCATCCAAAGTCACTCAGAAACACTTAATCCTCCCAATAAAGCAAAAAATAAAGGCATACGTGACTGTTCTCAGTAAACGTACGTATATACATGACTATTCAAGGAAAACCCGCGTGTATACGCGACTGTGAAAGCTAAATCTATGTACATGAAGAAAAAGAGAGAAAAGTAAGGTAAACAGATAAGCTGAGACAAAATTTACTCCTTCAGGACCTTACTAGGAAAACATGCCCCCAGACTCGACATAGAAATAGAGAAATTAGAGCAATTCAAGTACATTGAATACTGAAAAATCCCCAAAAAGAAAAAAACTAGGAACCTCCCCAGTTCGGTTTCCAATCATGTTACGAAGAGAAACTTCCTATGGTTTGGGGCGTACCACAATAGAAAGATAGACCGCAAAAATCAATCCATTCCTAGTATGAAAGAGAAACCAAACATCTAACACTAAAGGATCTCGAATCATACCTTATTCTGGATGGTTGAAGTACATCCCTGTTGAGATTTTTCCAATCCCGCTTGTGCTAGCAATTTGCTCTCAACAACAATAAGCAAGACAATCATGCTATATAATATGGTTTTAGATATAATATAGCATATATATTCATCAATGTATAAACAATTAAACATATCCATGGATTCAATATTCATTCAATTTCACATTAAATGGATAGGAAAATATATTTCTATTAATCAATTCAGAGATTACACAAGTGACAACCTCTGTCGGCACGTCTATGAACCGAAGAAACATATTCCTTCACTTGGGCCTCCACCACCTCAATCCTCCATCTCTCAATATAAATCTCACAAAAGAAGGCAAGCTTGGGAAGAACACAAATTGCTCCAAAGGGACAAAGGGATGCAGACTCAAGTATAAGCAAGCTACGACAACAATGGACTATATTTTCCTTGCTCTTCAATTCCTCTTCTTCAATGTATCCAAGGGGTTCCTTATATAGCACTCCAAAAGGGGTAATGGAGGGTCAAATCTGAGTGATATTGAGGCATATGGAAGGCCAAGACACAAGTGGTTTGGACACACATCAAGGAAAACTCCAAAAATATTTGGACTTATGCACACATCCCGATGTATAGGGGTTTGAGGTCAATATCTGTGTATATACGCGAGTATGGGATTAAAATATGCGTACAACAATAAACAGGTGTTTTTAGGGATGATATTGGAAACATCAAAGTATAATAATAGTCCATGGGGTCCAAAGAGTCTGCAGAGGGACAGGGAAGGCCATGAATATGTGATCAACCATGTGTGGTAAAATCAGCTATAACACTACCATTATCCACAATTAGATGTAATGAATTTTTATGAACCCATATTCGTGTATGGAATAGGTGCTCTCGTTCCTCCTCATTGATGATGTTCAAGGTTGCCGGAGTGGTCGAGGTCAAATCCAGGAGGGTTGATGCTTCTAGATCATATTCTACCAAGGATCTGTCAGACAAGTCAGATGTCGACAATTTTTCCAAAAATGTATTTCGAGCTTTGCATTCTGATGTATCATGGCATGTTGAACTGTGATAATCACACCATTTCCCAGTAGGAGCTTGTCTTCTAAA
The DNA here is from genome assembly GCA_001517045.1 of Pseudotsuga menziesii. Lineage (NCBI taxonomy): Eukaryota > Viridiplantae > Streptophyta > Pinopsida > Pinales > Pinaceae > Pseudotsuga > Pseudotsuga menziesii. The sequence goes on from LPNX011078229.1 coordinate 322,608, forward strand.
ATCCCTCTTATCTTTCTTAAAGTTATTCTTTTGATTATCAGGATTTGGCAGAGTTGGCTAAGAAGGGTTCTTGAACTTGTTGGAGTTGGATGGTGACTTCTTGTCAGATATTCGACTTGTTGGCTTGCTCATGAAATGTGATTTTCTTTTTTGTTAAATTCAAACTTGATGGCATAATGAAATGCATCGAAAAGCATACTTACATCCAAAAAATCCATAAATTGTTGAATGTATGGGGATAAACCACTGATATACTTTAGGACACCAATTTCTCTTCTTCTTGGACGCCAAGTCTAGCCATGAGTTGATAGAAATCATCGATGTAACTCTGTACAGACTGATCTCTCCATTTTCTTAGTTGTTTCCACTTCTTATATTGTTGTTCAAGGTACTTAGGAGGGTAGAACTCCTTTTAGACATATTCAACAAATTTTACCCATGTCTATATGGGGTCTTCTTCTTTTTCCATCTTTGTCGATAGATTCTCCCACTAGCAGTGTATGGAGCTTCACATATTTAAGGATGCACTAGTGATATTTTCCTCTTTGGAGAGTTGATTCACCGCATAGTAAGATTTTAGTTGTTATACCCAATTGTTGATGGATTATGCGTCAATATTTCCTTCAAGGTTCGGTATGTACATATTCATTTGCACTTTGAAGGGGTTGATTTTATCAGAGCGAGGTTGTGTCGAGGATTCCCCGAAGTTTGCAGTGACTCTCATGAGAATATTGCTGAAGTGGGTGAAAATTTCGGTTCACTAGAGAACCAGTGATTTTTCTATGATTTGTTTTGTCTCATTAGTTGCACGTATATTGTCTTCTTCTTCGACCATCTTTTCCGAAGTCGAAGGAAGTGTCTACTTGTGTTGCTGAGTTTGTGAGTATGTTTGAACAGGAATAAGTTAAATAAATTTGATGGAAGTGCTTATGTAACTTAAGATTTGAACAAGATCTTTCTCTGATACCAATGATCTAGGTTGTGCCCAAGTGCATGCTGGGGACAACAGTCGACTATATGATTCGAGTACTGTTATGGCAGAAGAATATAAGAAGAATCGGCAAAGCAAGAAACACACTAGGTTGAAAAGAAATATACACATAGACAATATGCAAGAATTAAAACCAATTATTACTTATGCTCCATGAAAGATGGAGGAATCAGATTGATCTCCATATTACATTAATGTACATGCTTATATAGGATGATGAAACACTTGGGTGGCTACCCGCTACATTCAGTTACAAAAGAAGTTATAACAGTTCATAAGTTCAACAGTTGTAGAGCATGTTGGTATGATGTGTGTCAGGAGGACCTGTCGAAGTGAACATGTCGAGGTGGACCTATCAAAGGAGAACCTGTCAAATGAACATGTCGAGGTAGACCTGTCAAAGGAGAACCTGTCAGTTGCTGGTTGGATCATGAAACCTATATTTAATAAACTTTCTTGGGGTATTCTTACTGAGGAAATCAACCATCTGTAAGTAATGTGAACTTTCAACCTACATCTACAAGGATGGTGTATCTCGAAATGCCTTACCCAGGAAACATGTTTACACCATGGGGGAAACCTAATTGGTCATATATTCCCATTTCCTATGCTTGGAGGGACATCTATGAATACTGATGGAGGTTATGGTGGCCCACCTTTTGGAGGACCACCCAATAGAGGACCGCCTAGTGGAGCCCCACCTGGTGGAGGTCCACCTTCTATGGGACGAAAACCTAGGGGACCACCTTTTGGAATACCACCTCTTGGGGGACCACCTTCTATGGGATCACCACCTAGGGTCCCACCTTTTTTAGGACCACCACCTGGAGGACCACCATTGGGAGGCACACCACCTGGAGGACCACCACTTGGGGACCACCTTATGGGGGATCACCACTTGGAGGAACACCTTATGGGGGACCACCACCTGGAGGACCACCACCACCTGGAGAAAACCCTCCTCCTAGATGCCCGCCTCCTTTTAGTGAATCTTCAGGAGGATAATCTTTCAATCCAACTCCCCAATAGCCAGTGTATCAATCAACCTATGGTCCTACTGGTATACATATTCCATATCAGTATTACCAGTATGTACAACCTAATAGACAACTTCCTTTTTTGGAAACTTTGGAATTTCCTAATCTGTCCAAGTTGATCAATGGCCCCATCTAGCATAACCCTTCGTGGCCTGTAATTTGAGTTAAGTTACCATCAGACATCCTAAAATTTGATGGGAAGCATTGAGAAGATCCCAAAAATCACGTTATGATATTCCATATATGGTGTTATTCTAACTCCTTGATGGATGATTAAGTTAGTTTGAGACTCTTCGAGCGAACTCTGACTGGTATGGATTCCAAGTGGTACATTGAGATTCCTCAACATTCATTTTTAGACTTCAACTCATTGGAAACAGTTTTTCTTACTCATTTCCAGCTTTCCATCCATTACGAAACTGGTACGGATCTTTTGACAACACTTCATCATAATAATTCCACACATATATCGAATCATATTCATGAGTGGAAGAGATGATGAAGGCTTATTAAATCTCTTATCCCATACCAATTGTTGGTTAATTGGTTTATGAAATCCTTGTTACATCCTATTTCCCATGATGTGGATATGGGTGGTGCTATCATTGAAGAGCAGGCTATCATCCGCACTCCGTATCTAGACTTGGTTTATTCCCAGTCCGAAACTTTGTATGATATGATCCCTCAGGCTCCTCGTCCTAGCAAGGAACCTACCAAGCCACCTGCAGAAACTCTTGTTGATGGGGTTGTAGGTTCATTCCATCCCCCCTTAGTAGCTAAGCCTCCCAAGCAACATGGTCCTTCTACTCCTATGGTTTCCACCGAGGTGAATGCTATTCAAAGTACGTAGACACTCGGTAACAAAAAGAAACGAAAGGAAAAGGTAAAAATCCTAGAAACCAATAGGAGAATCCTAAGACTACGACCCCAAAGAACGACAATAAAGGAAAGAGGAAGGCTAAGTATCTCTTCCTACTCGATGGTAGTGACCACTTCATGAAGGAGTGCCCTCATAGTGAAGAGATTAGTAAATTTTTTAAAATTAAACCTACACTGGAGGTACTTACTGACCCCTTTTTGTCTCAAAAATAGTTGATTGATCATATGTCTTCACAACGAACCTCTAATTTTGCTAAAGAAATATGAATCATGTCCTCATAAACTGTTAGCTTGACAACTCATAGTTAGCCATATGAAAAACCCGTAGAGAAGAAGGATGAGAATCCTTCTCCCAAAAAATCCCCTTCTACTAGTTCTTCTCCTCCTCCTCCGTCTAATGGTCCTCTTACGATTGAGAAACCTAATCTTGACTTAATTTTGCACCCACCTAAGAGTACACTCCAGAAATCTATTTTTAATCCAAATGATTGAGCTGCACAATTATACAACATTGTTGAAGATTTAGTTCAAGCACCTTGTGTGATGTCTACCCTAGAGGTACTCCAAAGTTTCCCTATGCAGTACAAAAACCTGTTGACGGCTTTAGGGACCTTAGACTTGGATAATGCTAATTTGATTCATTTTAATGTGGAGAATTACAATTCCAGATTACCCCACCAGCTCACATTTAAAATCGTGACCAGAGTAGTTGGAAGAAAGGTCCATAGGACCATTTTAAATGAAGGGAATTCAATCTTAGTTTTGTCTTTGTATTTCTCAAGATCCATTGGTTCTCACTAACTTACTAAGTCACCCACAACTTTAAAATATTTCAACAGATGAGGTTTCCAACGTCATGGTCTATTACCAAACCTTTCAGTCGAGATTGGGGAAAAGACTGTTTCCATTCAAGTAGAGGTAATCGATTCCCAGTTGGATTACAATCTACTATTGGGGAGAAACTAGTTCTATGCTATGATGCTTGCTTCTTCCACTGTTTTTCTACTCTCCAATTCCCTCATTTGGGGAAGATTGTGACCATTGATCAACTTGATTTTTGTTCACCAGATGTTACTACCCCCACTACAAATAATATTCTTATTCTAGGGAAATCCACTTTGCCTTATCAATCGTTTGGGGTAGTAATGTTGAAGGATTGAACCCTTATGGGTGTGTTTCCCTCAACCCCTCCTAGTACAGAAGTGGTAGCTGTGAACATGTTATCCATAACTGACCACAGTTCTAAAGGTAAAGAAGTTTTTGAGACATCTTCTCTATGCCCTTATGAAGCGCTCTGTGGTGCTATTCAATATGTTTCTAATATACACTATGATTATCATCATCTACTCGCATCAGATCCATACCACATGCCCTATTGTCTAGATTCCCCTCTCCCCACTCTAGATTATATCTTGCAGACTTTCCTGTTGGATTAATATATTATGGAGATCATGAGTGTGGATGAACCTGTATGGGAAGATCATCATCATAGATCCTGTTTCCTTCCCAATGGAAATTCGATAGATCTTGATTTGGTCACTCTCATTAGTTCTGATATTGTCAAAAATCCTCAAACTCCTGTACTGTTACAAGGAACCAATTCCAAAGGGAACCTATGTAACATTACTCAGAAAACTCCTATTGACATATCAGTGAATCCTGGAATTGTTGAATAAGTTCATGTAGGCTAAAACTGTTCAAATGAAGAAATTGAAAAGTATAGATCTCTTTTCAAAGAGTTCTGAGATGTTTTTTCCTAGATGTATGAAGAAATGCCTCGGATTAATCTGTTCATTGTTGTACACAAAATTAATTCTTATCCCACAGCGAGACCAGTCCAACAAAAACTACGTCAAGTCCATCCTAGGAAGGTTGCGGCAATAAAAGTTGAGATCGAGAATCTTTTGAAAGCAGGTTTTCTTTATCCCTTACTACTAAGTAAGTGGGTGTCTAATATTGTCCTTGTAGCTAATAAATAGGGCCCTAGTAGGGTTTGCATCATTTTTCAAGATTTGAATAGAGCTTTTCCCAAGGAAAATTTTCCTACTCCACATATCAATCAAATCATTGATAACTGTGTTGGAAGAGTCATCTTATCATTTATGGATGGTTTTTGTGGCTTCAATCAGATAGAAATTCTTACCGCTGACCAGCATAAAACAACATTCATTTTTCCGTGGGGAACCTTTTCTTATCAGAAGTTACCCTTTGGCTTAAAGAACGTCGAAGTTACATTCCAGCTTGCCATGTCCTATGCTTTTCATGATATTAAACAAATTGTGGAACCCTATCTGGATGACCTCCTTGCTCACTCGTAATAGCGTGAGGACCACCCAGGAGACCTTAGGGACATTTTCCTTCATTGATGTCACTGTCATATTCGGTTGAATTGCCACAAGTGTGTCTTTTGTGTTGAGACTGGACGTCTTCTTGGCTTTGTGGTTTCTAAAGATGGCATCCAGATATATCCTTTGAAAATAGATGTTATTTTCGCCTTACCTACCTCGACTAATATCACTAAAATCCAAATTTTTCAAGGGAAGGAAAACTTTCTTCGTCATTTTGTAGGTAACTTTGCAAGGGAAGGAAAAATTTCTTCATAATTTTGTATGTAACTTTGCAGAAAAACACACATGGCCCTATATACGTCTCCTTAAGAAGAACACCCCGTTCTTTTGGGATGACCAGGCCCAAACAAATTTCAATAATTTGAAACACGCTCTGACACATTCACTGGTTTTAAACTCCACTAATTATTCGAAAGAGTTTCTGATGTGTGTTGTTGCCTCCACTGCTACCATCGGTATGGTTCTAGTGCAGGAAGATCTCAACAACCAAGAGCATGTGATTTACTATTTAAGTAAGAGTCTTCTTGACTCTGAAACTTGTTATTCTAATGTGGAGAAGCTACTATTTGGAAATGGTCATTGCTGTCAAAGATTTTGTCACTACATTTTACTACGCACCGCAACTGTTCTCTCTGATCAGAACCCCATGTATTACATTTTGACTCGTCAAGTACTACGGGGAAAGTATTCCCGTTGAATCGTTATCCTACAGGAATTTGATCTCAAGTTCACTAAGGATACTTCCAATAAGTCCTTTTTTTGGCGAAGTTAATGTGTGATCTTCCCTGTGCTCTCATGGAAAATGAGCCCGATGATTCATTTCCAGATGAATTTTTGTTTTTGATTAGCACAACCGATCTGTGGTGTGGAGATCTGATTATCTATCTGCAAACCCAAAGGTTTCATCCTGACATGTCTTGTGATGATCACTGACGCATCCATCACCACACAAAATATTATCTCATTTTAAATGATACATTGTATCGTTGTGTTATCTATCTGCAAACCCAAAGGTTTCATCCTGACATGTCTTGTGATGATCACTGACGCATCCATCATGACACAAAATATTATCTCATTTTAAATGATACGTTGTACCATCGTGGTATTGACTTTTTTCTTCGACAATGTCTTACACACGAAGAGGCTAAACAAGTTTTGAATGATTTCCACTCTGGAGCATTCAGCGGTCATCTTTCTGGGATGTCTACAACTCAGAGAATCCTCTGTGCTAGATATTTTTAGCCCTCAATATTTAAATATTTTCATGAGGTGGTTAAAAAGTGCCCACCCTGTCAACTTTTTTATCCGAAAAAGTGCACCCACCCTGCACCTTTACACCTCATCATTATCGTTGGCCCTTTCGCCGAATGGGGGATAGATTTTATGCATTGTAATCCTACCTCAGCTAGGGGGCATGGTTACATCATCATAGTCATTGATTATTTTACAAAATGGGTTGAGGCAATGCCTACATATGTAGAGGATGGCCGCACGACCACCCTCTTTTTGTTTAATCATGTATAGCTAGGTTTAGAGTCCCGTAAGCCATATTCACTGATCACGGATTTCATTTTTGTAATCAGATGATGGCTAAGTTAAGTGTGAAGCTGGGTTTTCATCATGAAAAATAAACTCCTTATTACCTACAGGCTAATGGTCAAGTTGAGGCCATTAACAAATTTCTGAAAAATATGCTGCGTAGAATGGTTGGAGATCATAAATCCAACCGGCACTTGATTCTATTTTCTGCACTATGGGATTATGGGACTTCAATTAAAACAAAAACTGGTTTCACACCATTTCAGTTGGTCTATGGACTGAAAGTTGTCCTGCCTATTGAATGTGAGAACCCATCACTCAATCTCACAGTCAATCTTCTCCCAAACACTTTTGCAAAAGAAGAACGGTTTTTTATTTGACAAATCTTGATGAGAATCGGAGAGATGCTGCCTTGGCCAATGAGGCACATAAAAAATGCATTAAGGCATAGTACGATAAATCTGTTCAACCTCATGTGTTTAATGAAGGTGACGTGGTTCCAAATTATGATCAGAAGGATGACAAGCTTGGTAAAGGGAAGTTAGAAAGTATGTGGTACAGGCCTTTCGTCGTAAGTAAAGTTTTAAACAAAGGAGCCTATGAGCTTGTAGATTACGATGGGATACCTTTCGGGAAACCTTGCAATGGGTTGTACCTGACTTGAAATAATTTCTATTATAGTACCTTGTTTATATGTATATTGATTGACTATTTGGTGTGGTTTTAGTATGTCAATATGGTTTTGATTTTTTGTTAGTAATGCTTATACCATGTTTTGGTTATGCATATTAGATTACTTTTTATGGTTTTTATGATGGTGCTTGTCATCATAGTATGATCCTTGTTTCAGCTTCTTGGGTTTTGTATTCCCCAGCTCATGACTTAGTCAGTTTAGGAGCATTTTGTGTAGGTCAAGCCACCAATAACATCACCGAGTATGAAGCGGTAATAGGTTTTTTAACTGATGCTACATCTCAGGAAATTGATCACTTGGTAGTCTTCATGGACTTACAATTAGTTGTTTTTCATTTGAACCACGTCTATGCCATCCAAAACCCTACACTCCTTCATCTCTTTCAAAGAGTACGTTTATTAGAAAGGTCATTTGAATCAATCACTTATAGGCATATTCCTAGGTCATATAACACTGTTGCAAATTCATTGGCCAGTTATATATTAGACTGGTATATTTCCTACACATAACTATTGATAAATAAAACATGGTTCATTGCAAATAAAATAGACAGAAAAATACATTAAAAACTCATATAAATTGCATTCCATATTTTGAACATAGATAAACCGTCGTAAATAAGTATGTATATATATATATAAAGTGTTTTTACAAAAAATATGGTCTTGAGACCCCGACTAAAGCACACTGCCTTTCATATATACAAAATGACAAAAATCCTGAAGCAAGATAGCTTTTAGTGTCTACATCATGTAAGATGACTAGTGATGCTCATGGTAACACATGATAGCTCTCACTACCCTCCATAGCAAGTGGTTGAATCGACCCGATACTCCAGTTGTATGTCTCTGGTACCTCCTAGGGAGGTCATATATGGAAGCATATGGAATGTCAAGAGTTAACCAGTTGAGGTTTTCCTTCAAATCGGTCAACTCATCATCTCCACGGTGTACAAAGTGGGCCCCCACTCGCCTGTCAATTGAGGATGAACCCCTAGGTCGTGCATCTCCTACATCTGCATGAAAATTTTTGGTCTTTTTATCATTCATAAAAATTATAAAAATATAAAATGAAAAAAAAATCAATGTCTTAAGCATTTTTCTTACCAATATCATCCCATTGGGCACCAACTAGTAGGGGTAGATCAGGGTTACCTCTAAAGTCAGTACCAGCATACGCATAATCCCCAACCATGAGGAGTTGGTCCTCTAACCAAAGAAAAATGCACTCCCATACTTGACCTTGGCTCCACCATCACCAATGCGGGCCATGATCTCTACCCACCGGAGCATGCAAGGGTCTCGAGTTCTCATCTTGGTGAAACCCACTTGCAACCTTAGATGAGGTACCCGCTCGAAGAAGAAATATGCCAAGATGTTGTCATAACCAAACTGTTTCAACTCCCCTACCGACACTTAGTTAGATGTTCCTTAAATACACTCAGCAAGGCCTCGATCTATTTAAATACCGTGGGCACCATGGCCTCCAAGGCATAAAGCATGTGTGCTTGAGAAGCTTGATGAGCGCCTTGGCTCCCTGCAACCCCCTGGATGGTGAAAAGTACTATCCGGAGAGGCAAACCTATCACTTCCTTGATTAGGATATTTTTCTCAGACATCTAAATGCCCAGAAAATAGTGATGATCAATAAGCTCTTATGTCATGACATCTCCCCCTTTGGAACTTGTCAGTGAGATTGGTGCCCCGTTCTTGGATAAACCTGTAAGGAAGTAGATATCCTCTACTTCCACTGTAACAACATGGACCCCCACCTCAAAGTACTGCTACTATGGGTTCCACAATCATAGAACATATTACAATAACCTCACATGATACCTCATGCTTGAAACATGGAATAACTTTAGGAGGCCACAAGCTCGTAAAGAAGCTATGGAGCCAACATCTACTCTAGCCTTGGCATCATAATCCTCGTGTTGTCTTTCCTTCCACACAACCATTTTTGCTGAAAAGGCCCACCAAAAATCAATTTTGAGGTATTAGAATACATGTTCAACCATTGAAAATACTTGAAAAACACTCCTTTGGCAAGGCCATTGAGTTTTTGGGAGCAATCTGGGGAACCGCCTTAATCAACATAAATTAGGCGGTTTTTCTCAGGCACCACCTTTCCACAAAGGGAAAGAGTGTTACCCACCGAGTCCCTAGGATAAAAACCTTAAAACCCCAAAAAAATTAACTGGAAAGGGAAAATACAACCATCAAAATGTTGGGCATTGGTTTAGCTCCTACCTGAGACTGACGAATAAAAAACCGAACGGTCAATGGCTCCGAAATCCTTGCTTGAAGACTGCACACCAATAGCTCCAAAATGGCTTTCCAACTTGGTAAATAGTAAAATGGTAAGTTTTTTACTATTTCATTGGTTTTTATATGATATGTTTTTGGGTTATATTATTATTTTAATCACTAATAATTATTTTTAATAAAATTCCCTTTTATATAGTGATTAAAAACTCATTCTTTAATATTTTGGAGAGCTAATAGTCTTTTAAAAGGTTTTTACAGGGGATGAAAGTTAAAGTTTTGGTTATGAGTGAGTTTGTTTTTTAATTTTTTTCACTTCCATAAAAATAGGAAAAGTTGCTGAGCACTAATTTCGACATTCTGGTCGTGCTCTTTAAAACCTAGTACCAAAGTTTTGTGTCAACTTTCACTTATTTTCAGACTCGTTAAACTTTTCATTGTGAAAATAGACCCTAATAAAGTACTCTTTAAGCTCTTTTCGGACTCTTTAAATGTGAAAATATTGTCGAGTGAACTTGTCTTATTGACGCTCATAAAAGTACTTGAAGAGTCATCTTTCTGACGGTAGTTTATCTCTTTTTCGGTTCGGATTGACTAGTTGCGAAAAAGTAATACTCTAGCCAATCATGATTGGAAGAGTTCTCTCGGGCATTATTTTATACTTTTTTAGGGCCCTAGGGACTAAATCATATGAAAAAGGAGCCTTTGGACTCTTCTTCTATTTTCGTTCAGACTCTCTAAACATGAACGATACCGAGTTAAATTTCAATGGACTTGTTAAAATAAACATAGAGAGACCCTCGTTTTGGGAACGAACCCATCCTTTCTCAGGTTCGTGAAACAAATGAGAATGGAATTATCTTAGGATAAGCTACAATGAGTGTCTACTACCCTCTTTGAAATTGCAAAAGCGAAAAGAGGCACTCATCAATTGTGATGGGGAAATTAAGGGAAGTGAACTATCTCATTTGCAATTAATGGAAGTTATTAGTCACCTTTAAACATGGCACTTGTCTGTATTTCATCAGTCAGTTGGGTATTTATCTTGCTTCCATGTCGATCCAACTTCATGAGTCATGTCACTCCTTTGAGCCTTTCAAATAATGCATCATCCATCGTCACATTATGTTTTGGTATCTTCTTGGTCAAGTCAATGCTGCCAAGTCTTCGGTCATGCCGCCCGATGTTCAAAGGGAAGTCATGTTGATATTTTTGCATATACATTTTAAAATTTTGTGTCAGTTACCTTTGAGTCAGTCCTATGGTTACATCATACTCAAAATTCTATAACTTTGTTCCAAGTTTTGTGTCGTGCGTGTGGGATTCATCATGGCCCTCCTTCGACGAGACTATTCCTGTCAACTTTAGCTCATCATCCAGGAATTAGTCCTAGAAGCAAATTAGTACCTTGATATCTATATGCATCAATGATAGATTCTCTCGCTTTCGACATAGGTAGACATCATTGACGTTTAAATGGGAGATTTGACTGAGTGTTCGACATCATATCATATATTCACACTCAGGAGACTGTACTAGGGTACCTTAGGAATCATCGACATCAATGGTGATATCCTTCTCACTTGTTAATGGTTCTCATCATTGACTGGTAATCAAGTGGTTTCTACCATGTTCGATGTCAAGACATTGTAATCACATGGATAGATTCGTACTTTGTGGAAGACGAGATGAATACCTTGGGTTTTTTTTAAGCACTCATTAATTTCCCCAGGTTGCGATGGAGTATTTTTTATAAGTCCTAGCATGGATCCACATTTGTATGGCCATGGCTCTTCTCAAATTTGTGTCTGTATGACATAGATCTACATTGTATGTCGGGTAGCTATGTCCAAGTTCGATTCTTCTTCGCATGGATCTATGTTGCATTCTAGTAGACATGTTTATTCATCTCTCTCATGGATTTGTCTTATATTGTTCTACAGCCATGATGAGGAGTCATTTGGATATGATTCAAAAGTACTGATGTATTGCAGAAGCCAGGTTGATGATGATCTCTGATCAAGCAATTTCTTGCCTCAAAGTGATAACTTGCTCTTACAAAGCTCTCGCCTATCGTATCCCTCTAGCCTCATGATTTTGGGGGGCATTCTGTTACACATAATTCTTGTTACCATCATTTATTGAGGCCCAAAACGTTAGATATTTCCTTCACTCCGCAAAATGTGAAGTTGGACATTCACCCAGAATCCTATTTTGATACCCGAGTCCACCATCTCTTATGCCCTTTATGCAATAAACATTACCCTCTTCAGGATGCCTTTTGTCTCTTGACAATGAGTGGTGTCACTGCCTTTACCCTTTGATCAGTAAGCGATTCCAACTTTGTAATTCTCTATCTACACAGCAAAAGAGCGGTGCTCGAGTTTCAAAAGGAAAAATAGAATATTCACGAAGCTTCTCGAAGGAAATATTCATGGCACCCTTATCCCTACTCTTGTGGACCACCTGGACTCAATACCCCCCCTAATAGGATATCCCTTCCACCTCATCCACCGTGTTCTCAACCATTCCTATCCTCCCAAGGGCTATAAGTACTAGCTCATCCTCCATGGGTTTGGAGGTGAAAAGTTATGTTGCTGCACTAAGATTATGTCCAAATCTAGGGTGAACATAAAGAAGGAAAGTTTTAGCTTTGAGGAAAAGACATGGCATGTGAAGAGGCATCACAACACTAAGGAAAATGGTTGTAATCTCTCTTCTTCATCTTAATGCAATGATGGTTTCTTTCCCATAAAATGTGTTGTGTTGTAATCACTCATTTTATTATTGGATTCCTTAGCCACTGATATAGAACTGTAGCTCATTTTCTGGTACTTTTCATCTTGCTTGTTCTTTGAAGTGTTTATTGCAAGTACATCTATGGAGATCTAGCCCCATGGAAAGCTAATAAATCATACTATAGAACAAATCAAAGACTCATTCCAGATATCTACTAACTCTAAGGGAATTTCCTATCCTTGTTATCACTCATTTTTTCTAGACCTGTATCATTCAGATCTAGGGAAACATCTCCTGTTTGCAGGAGGTGATAATTTCCAACAACACTAGGAGCCTCCTCCTCTTATTCATGATTTTCATCTGCAAATATCTTTCTGGATTTGGTGAATGCCGCATCTTCATCAAACGTAACATCTCTATTGATATCGGTATGGTGGAATACTAGAATATAGATTCTATAATATTTTGACTATTCACTGTATCCAACAAATATTCCCTTCTTTCCTAAAGATTCCAATTTTGATCTCTTCTCCTTTAGAACATGCAAGTATATGGGAAAACCAAATATCTTTAGGTGGCTTACTTCAGGATTTTCACCAGTGAACTGTTGATGTATTTGTAACTTCAGAATGTATTCACTTGTATATCTTATGTATTGTACCCCAATGTTTATTCCGGGAAGTATCTGTAATGTAATTGAGTCATGTCATACCCCATTGTTCTAATCGAGAGATTCAAAAATGTAAACAAGTCATGTAAAGTCATTGAGGTTAACCCTCCTTGTTGATCAGAGGGAAAAGTCCCCATAGTTGTGGGGCACTAAGGCTATTAGAATCTCTTAGAGAAGTCAGCCTTGGTGAGTTAATGTCGATTCGGGTCATTAGTACCCTAGTTGTGGTTACTCAAGCCTACATGATTGAGTTAGGATTACTCGAGCCTACATAACTAGGTTAAATGTTAAGTGAACAAAAGAATATAATTAGAGAATGAGCCTCTCTATTTATCACACACACACTCACTCAACTCGGGCGCATGAGTGAGAGAGAAGAAGCTGGTATCAGAGAAAGAGACAACTGCCATCGAAAATCATCTTTATGTTTTTGGGTTTTATTTTTGCCATTGGTGCTCATTCTATCTCTGAGGAAGTTGTGGGGTTTTCTCCTTTATGTTTTGTTGTTCAGGAATAAACACCCTTATAACCGAAGGTATGGGGTTACCAATGTACTCTTAAAACTTGCATACAATCAGCTTTAAAGTACAGAAAGGAAATAGGAAGATAGAATGGACTCACCCGATTAACGACGGTTGATCCAAGCTTTGACTTCTCCCTCTCTGCTTCTTCTCCAAAGCTTTCAAGGATGCACCTCCTTCACTTGCAAAGAGAAAATCCTCCAAGTACAAACTTATGCATGTATATATGACAAGTTAGATAAACAATATATAGAGTGCTCAATCATAAATATTCATCAAACCATGACACATGAAAGTGACTCAACACAAAGTTGGAAGAAGGATTCTCTTTATTAACAATAGTGAATGAGATAAGTGTACAACCCAACGCCTGAAACAAGGACTCCTATGCAACCAAAGGATTCTGAGTTCTACTGCTCCAAAGACTTCAAAATAGATACCACCAGCATGAATTTTCTCTCCAAGTAGATTGATTAATTCCCTCCCCAAGGCCTCTATTTATACTTAAGGAAATAGAGTAGTTTCGAAGGTTGAGGAGGTTGAGACAGTTAAGATAGTTAATGATTAAGGCTTAACAAATCTCCATTAATCGTGTTTTATTATTTTTAATGTCAAATGAAAATGTACTTGAGTGTTGATACTGGCAACCCACATATGACACGTGAGTTGCTATAAGGGAAACCCACGTACAGGTCTGTATGCGGGTTGCAATGACAATACTTGTGTATAGTACGCAATATGCTGTAGGAATAGTCATGTATGTACGTGGGTTTCTATGATAAGAGTTGCGTACAACATTCAACATGTAAAAAGGTAAAAATGGCAAGCTAGGTGAATAGTGAATGTATTTCTTAACATGCCTATCTACAGTGTTTTAGGAAACCTTCAATCCATAAATGTCCTTTTGTGCACCAACATATGAAGTGTCGGCACTCGGACGGAGAAGTGCCATTTGGGTTGATAACAGATGCCCCCTAATGTGTGAGGTCATAGGGAAGCGATGGCCGAAATACATTATAATCTTTATCTTTGGAGAACTTAGAAATCCAATGGAGCAGAGGTAGTACCTGAAACAAATACATAATAATGTCATATACAAAGTCATATCTGAGGATGCTATGTTCAATATACAGGAACACTAGCTCCTTTACAAATGTTTGATTACATCATATAAAATGGGTACAACACCACATATATTACAAAGGTGGATCGAAGCCACAATATACAAACATGATGAGTCTTCAAAGATCTGGAAGCTGTGTACATAGGTAGAACATAATCTTACGCAACTTAGTCCATAGTGAGGGAACCAAGGTCTTCATAAACAATCCCAAAGAACCAGTAAAATCCAAGCCATGTGAATAGATGTAGGTTGAAGTCGAACATGGAGAGGATTCAACAGTTTGTCAATCAATAGGTGATAATTGAAAACTAAAGAAAAGGAATTCACCAATGATGAAAGTGAATCCAGAGGTACAAATGTCAAAACTCTAGGTCTTCGTCATTAGGAAGTGCTGAAACAGAACCATACTGTGATAAGGAAGGCAAGAGATCCTCCAACGGATCACAAGAGTGATAGGAACTGGGCAAAGGAAGGGAGACATAAGAGATAACAAATATGACAATGATGGGATTAGGATAGAGATCAGACATTGAGTTAAGTCCTTGAACAGTGAGCACGACACAGATATGACCCAAGGTATATTTTAACTTTATAGATAGAACAACTAGACCTATCTGTCATGTAGGAGACATGATCAGATTCCCCAGGTAGAACAGATAAGAGGAGGAGTAATAAACTCAAAGTAATAGCTGAATTGAAAGTGAACACTAAGACATGGGTATCAGAAAAAATAGAGAGTGCTATGTTCAAGGATGACATGCTACCACTAGCTGAAAACAAGAGAAAACTTCTTCCTTACCTTCCTTGTTAAATTTTAACGAGTCCAGGAAAGTCAACTCGGGTCTCTCTTAATTTTTTAACAAGCTTGAAGAGAAGAGGGAATAATGCTTGATAGTGTCACTAAGTCATGGATTTAATGAGCCTGAACTAGTACATGCTCAGTTGGTGTTTTCACATTTAGAGAGTCTGAAAACTCCAAAGAAGACTCCAGGGGGGTCCTTTTTCATCCAATTTAGTCTCCTAAGGCCGGAAAAGTATAAAACATACCACAGAAGAACTCTCTTAACTTCCGTAGAAGAAAAGGTGAACCTTTTTCGTACTTAGTTAGGGAGGTCCGAAAAAGGTTAAATTACCACCTACCCAACGCTCCTTCAAAAACAACATAAATAGCTTGAGTTTTATGAGTGTGAAGAAAAGCAAGATCACTCGGAAAGATCCATTTGAGTACGAGAAATGTGGCTTACAACAATAAAATTGATGCTTTGTTCTTTAGTGTTTAACGAGCATGACAAATACACAAAGTACACTCGGAATATTTTTCTTGTTTAGGTCCAGAGCACAAAAAAGAGAAAACTAAGCTCATACCGGGAGTTCCTTTTCTGTAAATTTAGTCCCTCAGGTCCGGAAAAGTGATAAACTTATGCCTGAGAATACTCTTCTCAATTCAGTAGAAAAGAGAGGGATCCTTTCTCGTGCTATTCCGCATGGTCTGAGAACAAGATAACCTGCCATCGATGTGGATTCCCATTCACATATTCTTAACGAGCTTGAACAGACAAGTTAACTTGGTAGTCAAGTCTATTTTTAAGGAGTCATGCCTGGGCCTAAAGAAACTCCATAAGGGAGGGGAGTCGTATAAAATGTTAGCTTGTAAAAAGAGACCAAAATGAGGCTCCATTTGGCATGAAAAATAGCTAAGAGGATACCCCTTTACCATAGACAACTGCAGCATGAGTATCAAAAGACAACATAGGTTCTAAATGAGGATACTCATGAGAGGAAGGCCCTATCCACGGAAGAACAATGGTAAAGACAGGGAACTAATGGTTTAAAATACCATAGTCCGTGGTTAAAAATGTTGATTGCTAAGTTGAAAATGGATTAAGTATAGAGGCAAAAATGCATTGGAAATGACAAAAACCATCCTATAGGAGTAGAAAAACACTTTAGAACGATGAAAAATCTGTTACAAGGCCAAAAGAGATATGGTGTTAGTTAAATAAATTTCGAACTATAGGAAGAAACCCACTTTGGAAATATAATTTCTATAAATAGTTCAAAAAATAAAATAAAACTCACCATTTGAATTTCAACCATAAGAAGCAAGTTTTTACCTCTACCTTCATTCGATCGGTGTGGACAATCTGGTGGATGAAATCAAATTTCGCAAGTTGCAGGTAAGCCTACACCCCGAGCTCTTCAATTTGATCCTAGCAATTTTCAAATTTGAGTCCAAATTTTATGTTTTTAAGCACCTTAAAGCAAGGCACACTGTGTATGTGGGTTTGCTATATTGAAACTCGTGTACATGCGTTTTGTACGTAAGTTTCCCTGAAGGAAAGTCACGTACAGTACGCGACATGTGTAACTAGATAGTCGCGTGTACTATGTGAAGGGAAAAAGTAATATTTTGGATCAAAATTTTGAATTTTTATATGCCACTAAAGGTTCAGAATGATTGTTTTGCTAGGTGTGAAGATGGTGCTTGAATGGAGGGAGCATGAGCACGAGGATATGGACCAAGAAGCACTCCAAAGTGCCCCCAATGTACATGTTTTATGAATGAGTGGGTTGTTGAAATTCTTTGGCACATCACCCATGCAGGCCAATGTCCGCTTTCTAGAGTTCATGATAAATTATTGGGACCATGATTTAGGGATGTTTGACCTACAAGGTGAGATTTTGGAAATTACTTCAGAGGACATATATTTTATTTTCGGTCTGTCATGATGAGGATCACCAGTCAAATTAGAGGGAACCGATAGAGGTGATGATCCTCTAAGTGTCTAGAATTACATTGATGTGTACTGCACACCAGGTACCCAAAAGAGAGGGAGTTGCATCCCCATTGCACATATACGTGATATTTCACTATAGGTACTGGCAAGTACCATAGTTAGGGTTGTGGGATCATCTTCACTCCATCTAGCTACATGGACCCAAATGAGGTTGGAAATGGATTGTATGCAGGGTGCCCTGTATGATTGGTGTTCAGGAGTTGTCCCAATTATGAGAAAATAACTCTCTGACTGCAAGAGAGGAAGGTGAAAGAGCTTTGGGTATTCTAGAATATTGGTTGCCTTCTTCGAGAGAGAGTTCCAGGGTTAAGCCCTGCAATACCCCTACCAGTACGATCTCCATGTCAGCCTATGCTAAGCATATGGGGAGATATCTTCCTCTGCCAAGGAGGAGGTGGCTTAGTGCAGAGTGT
Organism: Pseudotsuga menziesii; assembly: GCA_001517045.1. Classification (NCBI taxonomy): domain Eukaryota; kingdom Viridiplantae; phylum Streptophyta; class Pinopsida; order Pinales; family Pinaceae; genus Pseudotsuga; species Pseudotsuga menziesii. Next base: position 340,627 of record LPNX011078229.1, read on the forward strand.
ATATGATGATGACTTCTACATTTGGTGGGAGTGACAATTACCAGCATTGGAGCAGTTTCTGTATGCCAGGATGGATTTTCAAGGTGATATAGACCTTGTCCTCCCTCCAGGAGGAGCATGGGGAGAGCTAGGTAATTTTTTAATTTTCAAGTTTTTTAATTTTTTTATGAATTCTAATATATATATATATATATATATATATATAAAAGAGTTCTAATCCTATAAACAAGTCAAAATGCATATATTGGACTGGTCTGCCTTGAGGGGCATCCATGTATGTTTGTTCATCCCGTCTTAGGTGAAGACCAGGGGCTTATTAGGGTTCTGGAGGGGAAGCAGGCCAGGCTTACCCAGAGAGTGCCCACCTTGGGGATAGAGCATATTTTGGCCATCATGCAGGAGTTTGTGGTTGGAGTTCCACCTGTCTGGTTGCACCTTTTGAGGTGGGTGGCCAGAGCAGTTTTAGTGTACATAGATGTTGTGGAGGATGCCAAAGCCAAAGAGGATGAGGAAGCCAGAGTATAGAGATACCATGGGGACCAAGGTGGTCGAAGTGACCAGGGTGGTCCTACTTAGATCTAGGACATTTTGATGGACTACGATCCACATTTTGTATATTTTTGTATATTATATAGTGATGGCTGGATCTGAGGATCAGAGACTCAACCTATCTATAAACAGATATTCACACACACACACACACACACACACACACATATATCATCGGTTTATTTACAAGTGTTTTTTATGTGCATAGTGTATATTTTTATGAAATGTGTGTTAGATGCCAATCCAAAATTTAATTAGCATATGCATCAGTTAATGAATTTTGATTTCTTGGAATGTGATTGAATATAATGAATTCAAAATTTATTTTCGATAACCTATCTTGCATGAATCGACGTAATAGAATAGGGTTCTGCACCTGATAAGCTCGATTGAGCTGGGAAACCACCAGTTGAGTGTCCAGTTAGACTTCCAGTTGGGTGATAACATGTGACAAAGCATCCCATAGAAGCTCAATTACAGCCCTATACTCAGCAACATTATTAGAAGAAGGACCTGAGCAAGCGCCTCCTGAGGCAACTAACTGTCCTAAGGGAGAATAGATGACCCATGCTGTTGAGGATAGATTACAAGTGTGGCAACTAGTGCCATTAGCGAAACCTATGTACCTCTCGGAAGACATTTGCAACAACCAGCAGATGGTATAAAAAACAAAAATGACAAACCAATGTACATAAAAATACATACAATAAACTACAAAAAAGCACTAGGCCTAAGTGTAGTACTTTTTTAGGTAGAGCCCATTTCTAGGCTCAGGAAGCTTATTCCCATCAAAATCAATTAACTCATATGCTCCCTTCTTTAAGACCTTCGACACGACATAAGGCCCTAACCACATGGCCTTGAATTTTCCTGCCCCTAGGGGTTCTTTGTCTTGGTCCCAAAGCAAAACAAGTTCCCCTTCAGAGAAAATCAAAGGTTTGACCGACTTATCATATTGGGTTTTGACCCTATTCTTGTGAGCTTGATTAGCAATCAGCGCATCTCTATGCTTTTCATCAAGGTGTTCTAAGTGTACCAGACATTCTTCAAGCTCTGTTGTATCAGGTAACACATGAATAACTATTTTCAAGGATGGGATTTCACATTCAATCAGGGTCACGGCTTCCACTCCATGAACGAGTTGGAAAGGGGAGAAACCTGTAGTAGTTTTTACATTAGTTCGGTATGCCAAAAGAGTAGGGTATAGAATGATATGCTAGTTAGAATGGGATGCATCAATTTTACATTTGAGGATAGTCTTCAAAGTCTTATTTACAACCTCAACCTAACCATTTGCCTGAGGATTATACGAAGATGAATGCTCTTTTCTGACTCCAAGCATAGTGGTCAGTTTCGTCATCATGCTATTTTGAAAATGACTGCCATGGTCAGTGACAATCACCTTGGGTATGCCAAACTATGCTATAATCTGATTGAATACGAAGAAAGCTGCAGTTTCCCCATCGGCTTTAAAGGTAGGCATTGCCTCTTCCTATTTCATAAAATAGTCAACAGCGACAATGATATATTTATGCCCCCTAGCTAAGGCTGGGTTACATGTCATGTAATCGATCCCCCACTTCATAAAGGGGCCCACCGAGACAACGGGAAACAACAGAGCAGGATGTGACCGCATTTTTCTGGTGTAAAGCTGACAAGGATGACATCGCTTCACCACTTCCACACAATCTTTGAAGATTGTGGGCCAGAAATAACCGGCACTTAGTATCTTATGGGCTATTGTTAACCCAAATAAATGACCCCCACATTCTACACTATGGGAATCATTCAGGATAATCTCCACTTCCTCATGGGTAAGACATCGATGCAAAATGGAATTTACCCCTCTTTGATATAGAGATGAGGTAATTCTTAGCATGAAGGCATAATTTACGTCGTTCCTCCAGTGAGGAAGCCACAGGATACTTCAAAGTCTAGATATAGATAAGTATATCTTTGTGCCAGGGATCAGAGGAGGATATCAAGAAGATATGCTCGTCTGTGAACGAGTCATATTCAATGACTACATCTTCTTCTGTTGGAAATTCTGCTATAAGCTCAGCAAAAACTAAGGACTTTTTAGACTTAGTGGACAAGAAATCCAAGTCAAACTCTTGGATAATGACTATCCATTTGTTGAGTTTGCCCCCAAATATCCATCAGGACAAAACATACTGAAAGGGATTCACATCCGCCACTACTATTGTAGTCCTCAGCAAAATGTAGTGACGTAACCTCTGAACAACATAGACAGCTGCTAAAGCCAATTTCTTGACGTGGGAGTACCTGAGTTTGGGGCCGGCCAAATCATGGCTAAGATAGTAAATGACATGCTCTTGGAGCTTATCGTCTTCCTGGACCAGGACTACCCCAATGGTCGACTTGGACGTGGCCAGATACAATATAAAATCCCTAGATTAATCTAGCAAACACAGTAAAGGTGCTGACAACAAAGCTTTTTTCAATGCCTCGAAAGCAAGTTGTACTGTTTCATCCCATACAAATGGGGTTTCCTATTTTAGCAGGCACATGAAACCCTTGGTAATCTTGGCATAGTTAACGATAAAACATCAAAGAAAATTAGACTCTCCCTGGAGGCTTTGAAGTTTCCTAATAGAACGAGGAGGAGGCAGATTTACAATGGCCTCTACTTTTAATGGATCCACCTGGATGCCTCTATTAGAGACAATGAATTCAAGCAATCTCCCTGACTCAACACAAAACACGCACTTGTGGGGATTCAAGTGGATCTTATAGTATCTGCATCTCTCAAATATCAACCGTAAGTGATCTAGATGGTCAATCCTCTTGCGAGAATGTGCAGGAAGATCATCAAGGTAAGGCTTGACAATGGCTTTGATATCGGGTAAGGCAAAGTTCATAGCCTGTTGAAAGGTTGCCCCAACATTTTTCAATCCAAAGGGAATCTTTTTGTACATGAAGGTACCCCAAGGACAAATGAAAGAAGTTTTATGTTGGTCTTCCGGTTTTATTTGAATTTGATTGTATCTAGAGAAACCATCCATAAACAAGAACACTTCAATTCCTGTGCAAGCATCTATAATATGGTCTATAAATGACTTGGGATAGTTGTCCTTAGGATAGGCTTTATTCAAATATCTGAAGTCAGTACAGATGCATATGGTCCCTTGCTTCTTATCAATAGGAACATGATTGGATACCCATTCCATCAAAGCTATGGGATAAATAAAACCAGCTTTCAATAGCTTTTCAACTTCAGCCTTCACAGCTGCCGCTTTATGCGGGTTAATGGGTCTTAACATTTGCCAAATAGTTTTGGCATTAGGGTATGTTTGGATGTCATTTTCAACTATCAATGGATCAATGTCTGGAATCTCCTCATATGACCAGGCAAAGACGTCACAAAATTCCTTAAACAAGGCCGTATAGATGGAAATCTCCTCAAGAGAGTAGTTTGCACCGATATATATATTTTCCACGACATCTGGATTCACAGAGATGTTGATAGGGATAGTAGTAGAAACATTTGCCATATTCCCCTTGGCAAACATTCCTTCCCTGGGTAAGGGATTGATGGGTGTACCAACATCATCTAACAGTCTCATATGAAACTCTCGATTTTCTATCCTGCTTAGCTCTGGAAGAAAATATGATCGACGATGAAGATCTTCATAGATCTTATCACGTCTCCTCAAGGCTTCCAGAATGGCTTCATCAAAAGGTAAAACCATATATAAACAGTCCGTAGAGTGTGAAGAGTTTTCTGCCCAAGCAGGCAAATAGACTTCTTCCAGGTCCTCTGAGACTATGAGAGGGTCTGGAATGGGATCAATAGTGGTTTGGGTGATAGCTCAGTAAGCTACTTCCACTGCTGATAGGGGCACTTCCAGTTCATGGGGGGAAGGGAGAACCCAAGGATCAGTCCTATCAACAACCATGGCTATGGACTTCCCCACACTAGTAGAACCAATATAGTTAATCGAGGTTGGAATATCAAATGTTCCCATCAGTGATGCGTACATTCCAGCCCCCAAGCTCTGTGCAACAGGTTTGACCTGATCAACCAATGGCATAGCAGACTCATTAGACTCCATGCGGCCTTTTCAAGTAAAATCGAGTTCGTCAACAGTAACCAACTTTCCTTCCTGTGGAAAAACTACCACCCAAAAGACGGCCAATGCAATAGTGGACTTGGCATATGTCCAGCTTCTTCCCAGAAGCAAATTATAGTCCAAATGTACATCAATCACTTCCACTTCAACAGAAACTACTTTCCCTGCCAGCTTTATCTCAAAAGTCGGTAGGATACCACGTGGACGAAATGACCTTCCGTCGAAAGCAGTAAGCAGAGTGTTTGATGGGACCAACTCTGGGGATCCGAGAGATTTCCAACATGACAAGGACATAACACATGTAGAAGCACCCTCATCAACAACTGCCCTTCCAATGGTCTTTCCACCATGGATGACATCTATTGATAAGGCTACATGGTAAGGTAGGAATATTTTAACATCTGACAAGTGAAATTTCGCCATGAGACTTGATGAGTCCATGCTACCTAAGGCTGCTAAGAGTGCATCCTGCTGGGTAGGACAACTCTGTAGCACCTCTAAAGCTGGCATTGCACACGGGGTTTGGGCTAAGTCTTCAACCACAGAGTAGTTCGAAGTAGCCCTAGCATTAGGGTTATGCAAGGTCTTATTAAAGACACCTTTTGGTATCTTAGGCATAGTTTCAACAGGATTCTCGATAGTGAGAGGGTTAGAAGTTTCACCTATAGATTTACCCTTCTCAGAAGTCTCTTTCTCATAGTTTTTATTCCTAGTCTATAGCAAAATTGAAGATCGAACCATGTTGATATAGTTAGGGTCAAGGGCACCTAGAGTGCCCCCTGTTACATTAGAAGCTGAAGCAGAGTTCTGCCCTTGGGGAAATGGATCCTTCAGGATAGCCAGTTGTTGAGCTTTAAGCAGCTTCTGGGCTTGTTCCATAAGGGGACAAAGGTGAGTGAGGTGATCCTCGTGGCACAACTTACACGGGAATTTGACCTTTTTCTTTTCTTTCTCGCCCCCATCAGCATTGTTTGCGGGCTTCTGCTTGTTTTGATTTCCCTCCCCTTTTTTTCCTCTCTTCTTCTTCCTGCTGGGCTGCTGATTTCCCTTCTGAGAGGTCTGTGCAAAAACATTTGCACTTTGCGGTGAGGGGAAACCTTTTCTACCTCCACCGTAGAATGTTTGACATACAATTGATGAAGCTGTTTGGCCAAAGACTCTACAATGGGATAGTTTACGGACCTAACCACACCATTAGCATGGGGTCCAGGCTTAGGTTTCTCCGCATCATGGGTAGGCCTCGATGCCTTAGGGATAATCTCATATAAGGTCCCATATTGTGAATAAATCAAATCCAATTATTGGGCCCTGAGAATTGTTTCTTCTTCATTCATCACCCCTGAAGTGGATACATCCTTAGATATGTAAGGAAAAAGAGATTTAAGGAACCACTCTAGTAAGAACTCAAGAGGAATAGTGGCTTTAATAAGGCTCTTTCGCCTCCTCCACTCCTGGATATGATCTGAGATGTGGGTATCCTTGTTCTGCCTAAAGGTAGATAACAAGTCTGTTCTAAAATCATATCAGACCAGAAGCTGAAAGTGGCTAAGAAATGCACTAGCCAAGTCCCAAAAACTACTGAACGCACTAGAAGGTAACTCAATGTACCATTTTTCTACAGTGTTCATTAAGGTTCTTTGGAACAGCCTCAACCTAACTGAATCTTCATTCAGTGAATTAGAAGAACAACATAAATGAAATGTGGTGGCATGAGCCCCAGGATATTCACCAACTTTGCCCTTGAATTTAGGGATGTCTGATGGCAATTTGGTGGGAACAGGTGGCCACGAGGGGTCATGCCTCACCAGGTTGTTCATCAACTTAGACAAATCTGACAAGTTTAACGTTGCCAGGAAAGGAAGCTTGGGTCGTACCGAAGCACTAAAAGTGCCAGTCTGGGGATTAGAGGGACTTGCCCCCGAATTCCCATATGTAAAGGTGGGGTTTCCCCCTGCCACCGGTTGCGAAGTGGATGGATTACTTTGAAATGGATTCCATCCGTAAGCCACAATATTTTATGTGGGGGGTGCAGTGTAAGAGGTTTGGGCCATCCCAGTTGAAACTGGGGTTTGAAAAAAAGGAGCAGGTATCCCTCTACTAAATAATGAAAAGGGAGAGCTCATGAACGGGGCCGAGAATAGAGTTTGAAAACCTTGCCTGTAAGAGGTAGTGTTTCCAAACTACACTCCTACATAAGAAGGTGATGGGCCTACATATGGAGTGGATGGGGGAATATGCCCCCCATTCTAAGGAAATCCTTGGATGAAAGCCGAGGATCCTACTAGACCACTCTAGGCAGTGTATGCAAAGGAAGAAGGAATAGTAGATATACTGGGAATCCCAGTAACCATGTCACCAGAAGCACCTGCTAGGATTATGGGAACCGGTGGTTGGACCACCCGGCTCACTAGAGTCAATGGAATAGTGGGTATGCTATATATAGGGGCACTTAGTAGGGGAGGTAGTACCCCTTCAGCCGGGAAGGCTGAGGTGAAAGAAAAAAAAACTTTCTCCCATAGTAGACATTATCCTGCCCACAGGGACACCTAAAACAAGTGAATCAAAAGGTCTAACCTGGACGATCACATGATCGTTTAAGTCAGTCAAGGGAGTGTTAAAATTCCTTGCAAACTCATCAGCCTCCAAGTCTTCTATCTCAACTATATTAAAATCAAAACAGTTAGCTACAAGTGTTGGTTCACCTAGAACTCACTTACTCCTATTGGTTCAAATGAACCGTCCGTGTCCAATATCCACCTTTGAGGTGGAGGTGGAGGCTCCAATGTGATTAGAGGAGGAAGGTTTTGCAACCTTCGTGACCTTCTGATAGGTTGGTCCTCCATGATTGTAAGTTTGACAATTCAAACCCTAAGGTCAGCTAAACACAGACAAACCACAAAGCACTCACTATGAAAATTCGTAAAGTCTCAACAGTCAGTAAGGGTAAAAGATATGCTTTCCCGAAGAAAGTTGAAAAACAGTTACTTGGCGTCCTTGAAGAGGTTCTTAGGAACAAGTAGAGGAATCATCCACTGCCCTCCTACACTTTCAACAAGGGTTACCTTCCAATCCCATCCAAGGTGAACCAAAAATATCCTTCTGGTTTACCTAGGTATGAACCCTAAATGTCAAGAGACTAAAGGCTACCTTAGCTATACCAATAGTCTGGGGGGACAGTCGCAAGCCTGACTCGTATGCATGGGCAAGGTAGCTGAGCCCAAAACTCTGTCTAGGACAGAATCCCCAGATGTGTAAAAGTCCTGATTTACATTTTGACAAGGAATCGAAGGGTTATCTCCTTAGTCCAATGCCTCCACACAGCCTCGTGCTTGACTCGCGTTTGAGAAGAGCTTCCCAGATATAATCGATAAAGATAAGAATTTACCTATCGAATGGTCCAGTATGTCTGAGTTTTAAAACTTATGGGAAGTTTACACTTCCTAGCCCATAAGTCTAGCCTAAGTTGGTACGTGAATGGCCCTAAAAAATAAAAATTACTAGTAAATTTTAATTATTGCGTTCATTTTAAGGGCTATTTCTTACTCAGAAGGAAGTGGAGTGAAGTACTATGATGTTTTTGACTCTCGATAAGAAATGTAAAAGCAAAGGTATATGTTTTCAAAGTAAATTATCACTACTAAAGAAAACTTCTTTTTTCTTTTTTGTAAATGTAAATTGATGAAAAATGCAATGATAAAGAGAACACTAAGACTATATTTTTGTAGTTTTTTGAGATTATATTTTAAAAACTGAAAGTAAACCTACTCTATGCAAAATCACATGCAAAATCTTGAAAATGTTTTCTTTTCACTTTTTAAAATGCTCAAAGACTACTATGCAATTAAATGCACTAAGCTTGAGTATGTTTGAATTAAATCAACTGTACAAAGCAAGCAAAGTGAAGTAAAATGGATTAATAAGACAACAAATCAACCAACAAGGGAAGACTTGGAATTCTAGCTTGGGTGGGAACAATGACAAGAAATCATTGAAATCACACAAAGGTAAGTGACAAACCAATCACTATACAAAGATAGACTGGAAAAACAATCTCCAGAACCCTGATCACTGATTCGGCCAACTAACACCTCAACCTATAACCCAAATAGGAAAATCCACTTCAAAATGAAAACAGAAGAAAATCCAAACAAAAGAAATTCAAGAGCTTTAGAAGAAAGCACAAAGTGTGGCCAACAAGCTCATCAAACTGACAGCACCGTGTTTATAAGGAAGACCAACCAACAAATAGAACTTATAGAGGAAAGGGACAAGAAAACCCTAACCCAAAAATTCCTATGCTAAGGCCTGTATGTGACTGTGTACAAGGGAAACTCACATACTATACATGACTGTCCTAGAGAGAAACCCATGTACACAGGCCTCTGTACGTGACTGTATGAAAACACAACCCGCGTACAGGTACAAAATTTTCTGAAAAAAAGGAAATTTTTTCAAGGTCTTCAAACACTATCCTAAGCATGAACCAGGACAAGATACCACACACAAACTCAAGGAAAATACTGGTCAAAGGTAAACAAAAATAACCTACAGCAGTCTGGGCTCCCGAGCGGAGTCACTGGTTCTATTGTTCAGGAATAAACACCCTTATAACCGAAGGTCTGGGGTTACCAACATACTCTTAAAACTTGTAGACAATCAGATTTAAAGTACAGAAAGGAAATAGGACGATAGAATGGACTCACCCAATTAACAATATTTGATTCAAGCTTTGAATTCTCTCGCTCTGCTTCTTCTCCAAATCTTTCAGGGATGCACCTCCTTCACCTGCAAAGAGCAAATCCTCCAAGTACAAACTTATGCATGTATATATGACAAGTTAGATAAACAATATATAGAGTGCTCAATCATAAATATTCATCAAACCATGACACATGAAAGTGACTCAACACAAAGTTGGAAGAAGGATTCTTTTTATTAACAATAGTGAATGAGATAAGTGTACAACCCAATGCCTGAAACAAGGACTCCTCTGCAACCAAAGGATTCTGAGTTCTGCTGCTCCAAAGACTTCTGAATAGATACCACCAGCATAACTTTACTCTCCAAGTATGATTGATTAATTCCCTCCCCAAGGCCTCTATTTATATTTAAGGAAATAGAGCAGTTTTGAAGGTTGAGGAGGTTGAGACAGTTAAGATAGTTATAGATTAAGGCTTAACAAATATCCATTAATCGCATTTTATTATTTTTAATGTCAAATGAATATGTACGTGAGTGTTGATACTGGCAACCTGTGTATGACACGTGAGTTTCTATAAGGGAAACCCGTGTACATATCTGTACGCGAGTTGCAATGACAACACTCGCATACAGTACATGATATGTTGTAGGAATAGTTGTGTATGTATGCGGGTTGCTGTGATAAGAGTCACGTACAGCATTCAACATGTAAAAAGGTAAAAATGGCAAGCTAGGTGGATAGTGAATGTATTTCATAACATGCCTATCTATAGTGTTTTAGGCAACCTTCAATCCATAAATGTCCTTTTGTACACCAACATATGAAGTGTCGGCACTTGGATGGAGAAGTTCCATTTGGGTTGATAACATGGTTTTCCTGAGAAAAATTCTTTGTGTCTCTTGTCTCTTGTGTTTATTGCTGTGCATGTTACTCTCTCAAATAAGATCCTAAGATCATATTGCTTAAATGATAAAAAGATAACATGGTATCAGAGCTAACCTAAGAAGAAGACACTATGCAGCTACAGAAGCTAGGGCTTGTTACTTTTTGGGTCTTTCTCCACAATCCATCAACAAACGTATGCTAGGATGACTCTCCATTGAAGGATGCATCTTTCTGTCGAAGTGGAATTCGATTCCACGCATTTTCAGTTTTTTGGTGCGGGAAATTAGGCCTTTTTACAAAAGAATAATTTTTGAGTGAGCCCAGCATAGGATTTATCTCCTCATCAAAATCGAATTTTAGAGACCTAGGTCGATATTTTTGGTTGGGTGTAACTCTAGGAAAGTCAAACCCTAGTTTGACCCCGGGTTGGAAAAACCCTAAATACTAAAACTGATAAGTTTTGGTAAATTCACTATATCTTGGGCTTGTAGAAGTATCAGGGGCCAAAAATTTCACATTTCGAAGATAAAATCCTGATGTACACTGTGTCCAAGTTTCATCCTCTTATTTTCTATATTCTAGGATATATTACTCCTCCAAGTTAGGTTTCCAACCTCTTCCAGGATTTATCCCTAAATAGGACAGCTGGGGAGAATTGCTATATCTCAGGATACCAAGGTCCAAATGAAATTTCGCAAGATGTTCCAAAACGATAATGGACTCTACTTTCTGTAGTAGAAGTTTTAGATCTCGAGGACAAAGCAGTGACACATGGAAGTTCATACAACTTCGTTATGCTGAATAGTCTTGAAACTGGCGACCTTGGGAAAACGATAATAAGTCTCAATTAGTGAAACCAATTCTGATGAAAACTGTGGTGATGGAACAAGGGCAGATGAGGATACCTAAATACTAAATTTCAAATACAAAGGAGTGGTAATTTCAGATATACCATAGAAATAGTATCAGACATGTATGCAAAAGAAATTGGTAAATTAGGGTTTCCTGCTTTGGGGGCTTCCCTCCACTGTTTTTAGAAAAAGGAGTACATTGGAAAGATTTCCTTGAAGATTTCTATATTTCTATCCAATCAGATCTGAAATATTTCAAGTTTTTTAAAATAGGGTTTCTCTGACAAATGCTAGATCAGCCAGCTCCGGAACCAGGACGAACAACTCAAATCGGTAAGATCTAATATTTTCTATTTTCATTTGAGGTTCTCATTTTAAAGTGATCTATCACATCAGCCTGATGATAAGCTTGGTGAAGTTGACAACTTCCAAGCATGGAAGTATATGATCTCTCTGAAGAAAATGAATTGGATACCTATAAAAGTAGAGAGGTTCCAATTCCAGAGGGAGATGAGGCTAAAAGCCTTACATAAGAATAACTTGGTCAAGGCCAAGAGGATTAATGTTGATTCTATCAAGGATCACCTTATACCATGAGTGTATTCCCTAAATACACCTAAAGAGATGTTTGATTCCTTGACCAAGCTATTTTAAGGGAAGAACATAAATCGAAAGATGACTTTGAGATAACAGCTATAGAATGTGAAGATCTAGAATGCAAAGACCATACAGTCATACTTTACAAGGGTCCCTCAAATCAAAGAACAACTTGTAGCATTAGAAGAAGAAGTGGAGAATGCAGAAGTTGTGATGACTACCTTGAATGGCCTCCCAGGATCATGGGATTCATTCATTCAAGGAATCTATGCCATAAGGAAGTGATTACTTTTAGTAGACTCTAGGAAGAAGAAGAAGCTCAACTCATAATAAGAGAAGAGAATATGGGAGAAACTAAAGATCAAGCTCTCACCATCCAAAGAAGATCCCTCAAGTGATGAGGAATACAAAGGACTCAAATCTTGAAGAACCTCTTATCCATATTAGCATTTGGATAAGAAATGATGAATGAAGAAGATGATGAAGTTGAAGGCTCAAGAAGGAGTCTACCCATGAAAAAAATAAATATAAGTATTCAATTGTCATTTCATGATATTGTTTTCTTATACATTTATTCATATTCAGTAGATGTATTATGCATGGTAGATGTATACTACTAATACGCATGTGATGGGTAAGTAGGTCATGGTGCTATAAAACTCTCCATTGCTACTTATCTAGAATGAAACCTCTTTACTGACATATTGGATTAGTGCACAATCTCAATGATGTCTTCGTAGAGATGGAAGGCATCTAGAAAATTTTCCATGAGATATGGATGAATGTTGTATTGGCTAAAATAGTTGCATGATCATATATTTATGCATAAGAATTTGCATTATGAATATGCCTTATGAAATGTTTCTAACCATACAACTAATGCATTTGAATTATAGGAAAGATCGCGTACAATCACCTACAAGTAAAGAAGGATGAGACTTGTTCCGAAGAACAAGTGACGACAGTTCAAGAAAGAATCCAAGATGAAGAATAATATGATGATACTTTCAAAGAAGAAATCTCAGACATAGTGCGATTATGTAACATTGTTGAGGGACATCATTGATGAAGAACCTTCCAAGAAGTAGCTAAGAAGAAAGGGAAGGAGTGTACTAGTTCAAGAAGAATGATGTCCAGGATGCAGTATCGAGACCTGAATAGAAGTTCGTAGTTCCATCATGCACTAGATGGAAACATCATGGGATACAAGGCGATATTTGTAGCACGAGGCTTCTCAAAAAAAGAAGGCATAAACTACAAAGAGACATTTGCAGCCACTAGAATTTAAGACACATGACAGGCAGAATCATGTGTGCAAATGAAAGAAGGCCTTGTATGAGCTTAGAAGACACCCATGGGATAACACATACATGATGAGCTTGATGAAGCTCTTAACCTTTGCTACAAGGTTGAAGATGAAATCCTATAGAGTATGAAAAGCTCATAGATGAGTGCAAGAAGAACTTTTGAAAAAGTTCAAGATAGAGGATCTTGGTATCCAGTGACCCTAGATGGATACATAGAATATTAGTAGCAGACGAAGCTAGCTGTCACTTAAGTACATAATGTTTCAATGCATAGAGTACGAAATACATAGGGAGAATGATGCTTCGCTTCAAAGGGAGTGACTGCAGAAGATCCTAAGGTTTGACATGGTACGATAGGATGGATAGCTTACTGATAACTCTAGGATTTACTGAAAGTGTAGTAGGGATTTCTCCTTTGCTACAAGAAAAAACGGCTCCCTTCCATCTATAGGATGAAGGGGTAGGGTTCCTGTGAGAATGGAAATAAATAAAAAAAATAGAAAATGAAATAAAACATAAATGAGAAAAATGAAACTCCTCTACACAAAAGGTTAGGGTTAAGCTCCAAAACCCTGCATATAACTGTTAGAAAACCAAAATACCTACAAGCAATCAATGAAAACCTGCAAGAACATGTTAGGAAATAAACCTGCAAACAAATACTGTTAGAAAAACTACAATCTGCCAAAGCAAAGACATAAAACAAAACAAGTATACCTTCTGGTTGGAATGGGCCACCATGCCCTAGCTTGGGAGAACACCTCCCTTAGGAATGGGGAGCTATGACTCAATGGAGGAATGAAGGAGAGGGAGGGTGAATTACTTGAGAGGCAAATGGTCTCAAGGCAATCACATGGGTAGCATAACGATAGGGAGTGAAGGAGTGATTTAAGAGTGACCCCCACCCCTCTATTTATACTTTTTCTCAATATTTTTAGGGTTTTAAGCCCCTTGTTGGGGGTTTAGCCCTTTTTGGGATTTTAGCCCCTTTTTCTCAATCTTTACCTCTTTTGGGGGTTTTAAGCTCCTTTGAGGGGTTTTATCCCCTTTTTGGAGGCTTTTAGCCCCTATTAGAGCTATTCTGGCTCTTTTTAGGGGTTTTTAAGCCCATTTTCATATTTCTAAGCCTTCTTGAGGGTTGTGCATGGATGTCCTTAGGTGGTGTAGGTCATGTAGAGATTAGTGAGGGAATTTTTGGGTAAACAGATTGCCCCCTGATGTGCGATGGCAGGAGCTCATCATATGACCGATAGGCATCATAGGATTTTCTTGGGGAGAGGTGGCGCTTCCTGGGCTGGGGCATGGTGGATTTTGGTTTTTGCATTAATATGGTTCCCATCAATGGGTGAGATACAAATAATGTGTGACATGTATATGGATGAGGTGGGCATCCCCATGCTCATAACGATGTCAAAAGAATAATGTGATCTAAGCTCTATAATACAAGAGCCGATCATGTAAAATTGTTGTTACAATAATGGTTGCCTCAATGAGAGGATGGATACAATACTTATCTGAAGAACTGTTACATTAGACCCATGGCATTCTCATGGAATGCTATATCTTCATGACTGATGGCCTGTTAGATTTGGAATGGTACATAGTTGTAGGGACCCACTAACTGATGAAGAGTCAGAGTCTTTGTTGTACAAGTATGCTGCATCAATCATAAATCTATATAGAAGCACTGCTGGGGCTTCTGAACACTATCTCCAACGCAACCCAAAAATCACAAGGGACATGAACCTCTTGGGGTCCCTCAAATATACTCATTAATTTTCTAGAGTCAGGTGACATTCGAGATCTTCGACCAAATACTGCACGGACCAATACCCTATACAAATCTCAACTGTGCGATGATGTAGCTGGAGTCGAGCACGTGAGAAACAACAATGCCGAGAGGAACCAAGGGCTCCTCTCAAGTGGTCCAAGGAACTCATCAATGAGGTTAATGAAACCAGGATACAGGGACCTCTAGGTCTATCCTATGGAATACATGTGTTGTCATCGACAGAGGGAGACCTGCCCCTGGTCAAGGCAATGGTGTTTCCTTAACTAGAAGCACGAGGGAGATAACCGAAAGATGTGAGAAAATATGAGGACTTTCCCTTTGAATGTGGGGGGGGGGAGGGGAGGAGTTGAATAGGGGAAGAGGGAGTGTAGTGGACTAAAAATTCCTTTGTTCAGAGTATGATGGCAGGGCTAACCAGACAGCAAATGAAATTGACTCATGGGAAATGGATCATAGCTGTAATACCAAAAATATAAATACAGATGGGAAATGCTTGGAGGAGGTAGACACTTTTGATATTGATGGGATCCAAGGAAGACACATCGCAGAGCACTCTAAACAAAGGAGACCCAAAGTGGGAATGCTGCCAAACTGTTATTTGTGGGGTGGTGTCTAAAGACAGCATTGTGGTATGATCTCGTGGATTTTTGGTGAGCCCAAGAAAGTAAATGCTCGATGGTGCTTTCATTTTTAGAGAGTCTGAAAGCATGATGAAGACTCCAATGGGGGATATTTTTCATTGGTAGTCTCCTGTGCCCAAAAAAAGGATAAAAGTATACATAGGAGAGCTCACCCATCCTTTAGGAGATGAGAAACTTCTTTATCATTGTTAGTTCAGTCAGGCCGAAAAAGGTTAAACCTATACTTACTAGACGGTCATTTAGATACTTTTACGAGCATGAACGAAACCAAGTTTGCTTGCCAATATTTTCTTGATGAGAAGGCTGGAAAAGAGTTTAACGAAAACCCATGGTGATATTTTTCATAAAGTTCAACCCTCTGCCTAAGAAAGCATAAAATTATGCAGAGGGGAATGGTCCTAGTTTGAATGTGCCAAGGTGGTCCTTTTTATTTGATAGTCTGCATGGTCTACAAAAGGAGATAAATGAGACAATGTAGACGCTCTTTCCTATAATTTAACGAGTGGGAAAGGAAGCAGCTGCGCTCGGCCATCTTTTCATTCTTTTAGGAGTTAGAAAAGAGCTTAAACGAAACTCTAGTATGGTCAGCCGATCGAAGAGGCACTGATGGTGCCCCTATGTCAGGAAAGTGGACAGTGGTCTAAAGATCATCTGTGTAGTATGGATGGAGCAGGTGGATCTTAAACATACCAATACATGCATGGAATAGATCACGGTAGAGGCACGCAAGTCGGTGTGGCAAAGGCATGCAAATGGAGGTGGCTCTCAGACAGAGGTCAGGAGAGTTGTGTGTGAGTTGTGGTGAACGAACTGGACTACATGTGATGTGAGTGTAGGTCCGGAGGTAGTTATATGCCAAATGTATGCAAAGGAAATGATCCATCCTCCGAACGATGGTCCGAAAACCCACGTAAGGTGCAGTGGGAAGATTAGACAACTATGTGTTGAAATAAAAATGATGTGCCTTTCGGGTAGTGGCTCGGGAATCCGCTTGAGTGGTGGAAGGAAAGCGTGATGCAAGTACAGGTTTGAAGAAACTTACATTCACCATGTTGTGGCTCATAAACTGAGTTAACTTCCAGGAAGTGGTCCCAAAAATTACTTGTTAAACATGAGACAATGGTCTCATTAGAAGATAGAGGACGAAATATGAGCCTTGAGGTGTGGGAGGTGTCTCGAACAGGTTTCAGGTGACTTTGGATTAGTAGCTAATGGTGCTGCCCCTGACTTGTGGTACAAATGTTGAAAAACAAAAAGGAAAAAACAACACAGTGACCCATTGTTGATGTTAAGCGTAGAATCTCTTGAGGTAGAGCCCATTACTCAGCTTCTTCAAGAGGCGATCATCTGAGTCAGCAAAGAGGTATGCCCCCTTGCCAAGACGAAGGTCTTTGGCAAGGCAGAGTGACAGAATCTAGTCTTTTATTGGAAGAACTGATTCCACACTATGGTTTAAAGGGAATGGGGTAAAACTAGAGGTGGTCTTATAGATCTCTTCGTCGTCGCGTAAGTGGTGTCAGGGTAGATCACGTGGATCCTCCATGGATGACGAGATGGAAGGGAAATCGGTGCTAGCAATCATGTAAATGGTATTGGTTGTGGTTTTGGTGGCCTTGCCGCCAGTCTCTGTTGGAGGAAGAGGGGCAGGACTGGAGAGGGGAGGAGTCTTTAATGGACCTGGAGGTATGTGCAACATCATCTCAATTGGTTAGACTAGAGTCAACAAATCTTTGGGCCTTAGAGATAGGGTAGGTGGTTCATGGTACCATGCAGAAAATCCCAGTGTGAAATCCTATAGATTGTGGGTTTCCAAGACAGAGTTACTAAGGATCCCTAATGGTAGGAAAAGGAAAACGATCGTTTTGAGTGGGAATGAACCCCATTGTTTCCCTGGTAATTGAGGTTGAGGTTGTGACTGAGGTTGCGGTTGCGGATGGAGATGTGGCTATGGATGGTGCATGTTGTCACATAGATATTCCAAGGCGGTTAAGGCTTCAAGTATGTCCTCATTGTTGTGGAAGCAACGAAGAGACAGGTCTAATGGACCATCAGTAATGGTGGAGATAAGGGGCTCTGTGGAACTGGACATCATGTAAATGGACATGGTGTTAGAAGAAGGAGGTGGGGGATGGACTTCTTCGATCAAAGTGATCTCAGATTCAAGGGAATGTTGTCAAAGGTTGGCTAAGTCTATTCAAAACTTGAATAAGTCATGGCAGTGGTGAGAATAGTGTCCATAATATTTGTAGAGGACACAAGCATGGTTTGTTCTCAATGAATTGTTTCTCACTATTGGCCCACTTTGGAGTTCAACCATGGGGAGGTTTTTTGTTGTATCCATGGCATCCAAATGTGCGTGGATTATGGGAATATTAGGGTAGTTTTGAGTTGGATGGCCCTGTTCTTCGCAAACAGCGTAAGGTAGGATCTGTCGTGGCTCAATAGTAGCTTTCACATTTTTTCCCCTAGCCCTTTTTGGGTGGGGAGGTGCAGGTGTGGTGGTTGGTTTTTGTGGGTCGAGTGGAGGATGAGATTCGACCGCAATAGGTTGAACGGGGGTTAAGACTACCTAGGGCATTGGTGGTTGGGTCGGTGGATCAAGGTACCACACAAGAATTCCCAATGTAAAATTGGGTAAGTTTACGGTGGCCATTACTGGCTTGCTCATGACACCGGGTGGGGGAAAGAGGAACGAAATTGTGTGGACTAGGGAGGAGACCAGATAACTCCTTGATGGTTGCATGTGGGGATGAGGTTGTGGTGACGGCTGTGCATACTGCTGCGGCTATGGATGATGCTACAGCTGTGGATGATGTTGCGGCCTACTCATTATGTTGCGACTGTGGATGGTGTTGTCATTGCAGTTGGGGATGTGGCTATGGTTGATGTTTGGGTGCAGTAGTGCTGGATGAGAGCATGCAAAAATTCACAATCTCATTTGGTGTTGGCGGTGGTGACACTAAGGGGAAAGAATCCATCATGGTGTTATCAACAAATAACCCAGGGCTCACATTCAACAATGGGGAGGCTAGTATGTTGTCAACCATGGTGTTGACTATAGGGATAACATTGGCAGGTGCAGTTAGCCCTTGCAGATCAATGGCGTTCATCGTAGGGATAACATTGGCAGGTGTTGTTAGCCCTTGCGGATCGTGATAAGTCAGTTGGTCAACCATCACGATTTTCCCTTCGTGGGGGTACATCATGAGATGGAATACAGCTGATGCTATGGCTCTCATGGCGTACATATAACTTCTTCCGAGGAAAAGGTTATAGTCCAATTGAGCATTGAAAACCTCTATGTCAATCACTATTGTCTTCCTGGATAATGTGATGGGGACATGGGGGAGGATTCCTTGGGATTTAGTGGGATGGCCATCATAAGCCCACGGAGTAGTAGATGATGGTTGCAGAATTGGGGATCCAAGTTTATGCCAAACTAGGGTAGACATGACACACATGGATGCCCCCTCATCCACTATGCACCAATGCACGACCAAATTTCGGATAGACACTGGAATTTGGAAGGCAATGTTTGATTGCATCCATGATTCTCCATTCTCCATGTCAAATGTGATCAACTTGGAGTTAGAGGGGTCTACAGCACCAAAGGCAGCTAGTAAGGATTTTCTCTATGTTAGGCAAGTTTTGAGTACCTCAAGAGCGGACATGGTGGTAGGTGTTTGGGCCAAATCATCCACGATGTTGTAGCTAATAGCAACTCTATCCGTGGCATTGTTTGAAACCTAGTGTATAGGGGGCATGTGAAAGGGGGTAACTGAAGAGGTCCATTGGTTGTTTTGGACGTAGATGTTGCTGATGTGTCAGTGTGTTCGGTGTTGGTTCCATATTGATTCCATCTGGTCTCTAAATTGACCTTTTAAGTTTTCATAGCTAGCAGGTGGTGAACACTTGTTTCTGCCATCGGAGGTGCCCCCGAGGCATTGGGATTGGGTTTGGGAGGAGGTGTAGTTGCCACCAGTCCTTGGACTGGTAATGGGTTTTGGAGCACCATAGGAGGAAGTCCTGGTGGTGTCAGGTTGGGTTGGGCTTGGTCTGTTGTATTGGTGGCATGTTGAAACTCGTTCCTAAATTATAGCCTGCTTAGTGCGACCCATGAAGGGACACTCATATGTGTAGTTCCAGTAGACCTCACATAGTGTGCACAGTTGGTTTGTACACAATAGAGCATTGCATCTCGGTGCATTTGGTCGTTGACGATTTTGGGCTAGACAGTTTGCCATGACATTGTTGGGAAGATTTGCTTGTTGACCGCCTCCCTGTGGTTGGTTGTTTCCTTGGTTCCAGGATCGGTTATTCCTGGCTTGCCCTTGTTGGTTATTGGGGACTAGCTATTTGGGACGGTTTTGCAATGTAAAAACCTGTGCCAATGAAGCAGGTGGAGCTGGGGCAGGGGCTTGAGTGGCTTGTACAAGTGGTGCATAGTAGAATTGGGCGGAAGGTGCCACAAATGTGGGAATTTGTCCTGTATATTGTTGTGCCAACCAAGATAATACTTGGGCCTACTGTGGTGGCACAGGTTATGCATAAGAAGTTGTGGCTCCGGACTGGGACATCATTCTTGCATAGTTCAAAGTTTGATTTTGGTAGGAAACAATAAGGATGTTGCTTCGTTTTGGTGGTATTGTAGGTGGTGTTAGATGGTGTTGTGGTTGGTGGGAGACAGAACCTATGATGCCATCTACGGCATGGGATGACCCCAGTGCATCCTGGTAGGAGGTGCTTGCACGAGGAGTGTCTAGAATGACAGTGTAAAGGTATCCAGACTATGCATAGATCAGCTCAAACTAATGGGCTTTCAAGATGGCCTCCTCTTTAGATTGGGGATGTTTAGATGCAACATCCTTTGCTATAGGTGGTAGAAAAGTTTTTAAGAACTGATCCAGGAAGATCCTGTCATCAAGTTGAATCTTGCACAAGCTACGACGTCGCCACCACTCATGGATGTGGTTGGTTATGTGGGTCGCAGTATTCTGGTGGCAATATAGCAAGATATCCACCCCTTCATCATATGTAATGGGGAGTTGGAAATATTGCAGGAACATGAAAGCCAAGGAGTTAAAATATGGGTACTTGGCTTGTGGTAGCTCAATGTACCACTTGGCTGCAGCACCTGTGAGAGTGCATTGGAACAATCTGATCCTGATTGAATCATCTACAATGTTGTTTTTTATCACCATAGGTGAAACATCATGATGTAGTTTTGGGGGCACTCCCCTGCCTTCCCTTCAAACTTGGGAATGTCTGAGGGAATTTTGGTTGGCATGGGAGGAAAAAAAGTTTGATGGTGGATAGGGTCATTTGTTAACCGAGCCAAGTCAAAAAAGTTGAGACATGCCATGAAAGGAAGGTTTGACCCAAGGTTGATGTGAGATGGGGCAGCAATGGTGGTGGGGTTTGCAGGGACATGATGCAATTGCATAATTGGGGGTATTTGTGGCACCGTTGTGGACGACCCACTGCCCCTAGGTGTGCTGAATGGAACTATGTGAGTGGAAGGGCCACTGCCCCCATGTGTGACAGGAGGGGTAGTGTAGGTGAAAGGGCCACTTCCCCGAAGCATGCCAAGTGAGACAGTGTGGGTGGAAGGGACACTGCCCCTATGTGTTATAGGTAGGACAACTTGAATAGTCAATATGGGTGGTGGTAGCTGGCTTATGACGGTTTGCATGACTATGTTGGGGCCACCTACAGGGGTGTTGGTGGTGGTGTGGGGTGTGGACATGGGTCCATTGCCAATCACTAAGCCAGAAAATGGATCCAGGTTTGCACCATCCATGGGGCTTGCCAGGTGTAGTATGCAGGTCTGGCTCAGATCGGTATGATTCTAAGTCTAAATCAGAGGCTATGTGGCCTTCTGATGGTGTAGAGGGTTGTCGAGAATGGTCTCGATGGTGTTGGCTCAAGGACCCGAACTGTGGTGGATCGCCTCTCAGGCATGAGGAAGAATGTGGGGGATCAATTGTGTCTGATTTGTAAGTCAAGTGGTGAAATATGTTGATGATTTTTGGACCCCGATTTTAATGGCTTCCTATTCACTTCAGGTGGTCACTCGACCACCAAGACTGCCAGAAGACAACACTTGGATTTTTCCTCACAGGAGTGTTGGTCAATCGATGGGGGTTGTTGCCCATTTCGCTTGGCAATTCCTCTCAGCGACCAGCTACTTTGGGGTTCCCATGGTACTCCTCACAATGAGTTTTTGGGTTGAGCCCAAGTACTTCCCATGGTTAAGGTAGTTAGGGAATTATGTCCTCAAAGACTACAGATGTTTGACTTAGTGTAAATTATAGATTTTAATGGCTTGCTCAGCATCATGAACTGAGTTTGGTTGTTTTCTTTATGGTATGGTTTTTGTGCATGTCCTTTTGTCTTTCTGTTGTATTTAGTGGCTACTTGAATGGTTTATGAATATTCTATAGAGTTCAGAACATTGTTGATGAAAGTAGTAAATGATAAACATAAATTTAAACATGTACCATATCTGAATCTGAACTATGATAGCCTGACTAGGTGACTGCCTTACACCTGTATTTCTATTCAACTGGGAAAGGGTGCTGGGATCTCAACACAATGGGACTAAGCCCATTCGTAGATCCTTAAGTCACCCTCCAGATGTAAGGTCAATCAACAGGGAGGACACTGAGTGCTGTGAGGCCCCCTGGGCCTACTACCCCATCTACCTTCCAACTCACCCATTTTTAGTCATTTTGAAAAATGACAGGTGAAATGCCTATTACTATACGAGCTTCACCCTTCGTCTTATCCCAGAATACCCTGAAGGGTGATGACTAGGTAGAGAAGGATGGGCTAGGCAAGATGTTAATTTCAACTTAAAAAATTGAAACCTACAGTAATTTTTTGATTGAAGCTTTAAACAGGTTCATTAATCAATTATCCATTCAATTTAACAATGATTTACACATGGTGTAATAAAAGAAGCAGATGCTGAAAGGAAATAGACACAAATTTTATGGACAGAGGTGGCTGAGCCGCACTGACAATCCCTAATCTTTAAAAAACAGAATCTTAGAGACAGATCACTCTTTTTGGGGCAAATGTGGTGAGGTGGTTGCGAAATTTTCCCCAAAACAGGCGAGGGGGTCGCTCAGAAACTGCATACAGAAGCGGTCTGGCTTCTGGGGTGAAGTAGCACCTTTCGGGCCTAGATGAGCGACCTCGTCACACCTTTCAGGCCTGCATGAGTGACCTAGTTGCACCTTTCATCCCGATAAGAGTGACCTGCTCCGAAAGGTAAAAATTTCCTAAGCCTGAGTCAGATCTGGCTGACAGTAACCTATGTTGTGGCCAAATGGGCTCAGTTTCTCCTTGAGGAGGCTTGGCAGTAACTAAAAATGCAGAAAAATATAGATCTAATCTAGATTTGACAGAAAATTAAACTAGGGCAAATAAAACTAACATGTAGAAATAAAACCCAAGGATCTTGTGGGATCGACCTGGTATGGTCGCCAAATATATAGTAGGGATTTCACCCTTGCTACAGGAAGGATATGCTCCCTTCCATCTATAGGATGGAAGGGTAGGGTTTTTGTGAGAATGGAAATAAAAATAGACAAAAAATGAAATAAAATAGAAATAAGAAAAACGAAACCCCTCTGCACACAAGGTTAGGGTTAAGCTCCAAGACCCTGCATACAACTGTTAAAAAACCAAAATACTTGCAAGCAATCAATGAAAACCTGCAAGAACATGTTAAGCAATAAACCTAGAAACAAATACTGTTAGAAAAACTACAATCTACCAAAGAAAAGACATAAAACAAAACAAGTATACCTTCTAGTTGGAATGGGCCACCATGCCCTAGCTTGGGAGAGCACCTGTCTTAGGAATGGGGAGCTATGGCTTAGTGGAGGAATGTAGGAGAGGGAGGGTGAATGGCTTGAGAGGAAAATGGTCTCAGGGCACTCACATGGGAAGCATAACAATAGGGAGTGAAGGAGTGATTTGAGAGTGACCCTCACCCATCTATTCATACTTTTTCCCAAGATTTTTAGGGTTTTAAGCCCCTAGTTGGGGGTTTAGCCCTTTTTTGGGGATTTTATCCCCTTTTGCTCATAATTTATCTCTTTTGGGGGTTTTAAGTTCCTTTGAGGGGTTTTAGCTGTAGAAATAATAGATCAATGCTATGTGCAATGATGCTAAAAAGAAGCACAGGAAATAGATCTTGCTACTAAGAATTCTCACAAGCATACACAGGAAAAATAGAGAGAAGAAAAGAGACTAAATCACATGAATGAAGAGATGAATATTGGTGTGTATCCTTCCATTGAATAATTATGAATAATAGTGTACATAAATAGTACATCCCTCATAGGAAAGTTGAATTGTATGGAAACAACTCATAAAGCTCAAAAAGGTTGACTTACCAAAATATAGCAAACCCCCATATGTGGATAAAGCACTTGCTAAATCTATCAAGGACCTCACGAATTGGAAAAATCATGAGTGAGTTGTCAAGGAGATGGAAATAAAATGCTAATCCTAGAAAATGGAGAAAAACTAATGGAGGATGGGTTGGAAACAAAAGCTCCTAGTTTCCTAGTTGACTAGCTTTTATCTTATCCATAGAAAAGCAGGAAAAAGCAGAAAAAACAGAATCTGCTGTAAAGTCCTGTATACTAATTCTGGATCAACCCAGAATCCGAAATAAGTCATTCCTAGGATATAGATGGCATGTATTGACTTTAAGGTGCAAGTGGATGCCAACTAATTAAGCTAGTGGGTGAATAATTAATCAAATAATGATTAATTATTTTATCCTAAGTTGTGAGTGGGTTTAATATATTCCTACACCCCCCTATAAGTCTGACTTTATGATGGTATGACAAAAAATATAGATGCATATAGATGCATATAGGGCCCAGCAACAAGGCTATGGTCACCCTTTAACAATTATTATGTCCAGAAAAGTGAGGAAAGAGGCAAAACCACATGGGGAAAATCCTCCCTCAAGATAGGACAAGGAACAAAATTTGAAATATGTCTTCAACATATCTTCATCTTCACTTTAATGAGCTGACTGAACTACTTCTGGATGAAGGACTTGCTGAAGAAATCATGAACTCCATGATCATGCGCTGGAGTGTAGAACCTCCAAGAAGGAAGAGGAGAGACTCCTTGTATCTCATCAACTGATGAAGTAGGAGCATTATTTGAATGCTTCTTTTTGCTGTCAAACTCTGATCTGCAAACATAATCTGAAATGGAAAAGAGATCTGTGCATACTTCTTTCCAAAGAGTACAAAAAATAAGGCAATTTATTTCACACCCAATTCCTTGAATAGCCGCAAAATTGTGATGTGGATCACATGTCAATATTCCAAGCTGATGTAGCATATGTATAGATCTGATATGAGGCTAATAAAACTACGATATATCAGAAATATTATCATATGGAACAGCAAGGACAAAGGCTTCAATGGCTCCATGAGGGTATAGGGCTAGACTAGGAAAATTGTGAGCAACTGGAGAAAACTGATAGGTGTAAAAATATGAATGATGGATGGGCATGATATGTGTATCAACCTGCAAATATGCTTCTAAATCAGAATCCAAAGGATCACATATAAGCATATCAATAGACTCATGGGAATACACTGGTAATGAATC
>LPNX011078229.1:366132-394534 GCA_001517045.1 Pseudotsuga menziesii
GCTATGTGAAATGATGCTAAAAAGAAGCATAGAAAATATATCTTGGTACTAAGAATTCTCACAAGCATACACAGGAAAAATAGAGAGAAGAAAAGAGACTAAATCACATGAATGAAGAGATGAATATTGGTGTGTATCCTTCCATTGAATAGTTATGGATAATAGTGTACATAAATAGTACATCCCTCATAGGAAAGTCGAATTGTATGGAAACAACTCATAAAGCTCAAAAATGCTGACTTACCAAAATATAGCAAACCCCCATAGGTGGATAAAGCACTTGCTAAATCTATCAAGGACCTCACGAGTTGGCAAAATCATGAGTGAGTTGTCAAGGAGATGGAAATAACATGCTATTCCTAGAAAATGGAGAAAAACTAATGGAGGATGGGTTGGAAACAAAAGCTCCTAGTTTCCTAGTTGACTAGCTTTTATCTTATCCACAGAAAAGTAGGAAAAAGCAAAAAAAGCAGAAAAAGAAGAAAAAACAGAATCTGCTGTAAAGTCCTATATACTAATTCTAGATCAACCCAGAATCAGAAATAATTCATTCCTAGGATATAGATAGCATGTATTTACTTTAAGGTGCAAGTGGATGCCAACTAATTACGCTAGTGGGTGAATAATTAATCAAATAATGATTAATTATTTTATCCTAAGTTGTGAGTGGGTTTAATATATTCCTACATTAGCCCCTTTTTGGAGCCTTTTAGCCTCTATGAGAGCTATTTTGGCTTTTTTTAGGGGTTTTTATGCCCTTTTTCATATTTTTAAGCCTTCTTGAGGGTGTGGGGGTCAAATGGGGTCAAATGAGGGTCGTGCATGGATTTCCTTAGGTGGTGTAGGTCATGTAGAGCTTAGTGAGGGAATTTTTGGGTTAACAAATTGCCCCCTGATGTGTGAGGGTAGGTGATCATCGTATGGCCGACGAACATCATAGGATTTTCTTGGGGAGAGGTGGTGCTTCCTGGGCTCATGCATGGTGGCTTTTTGTTTTTGTATTAATATGGTTCCCATCAATGGGTGAGATACAAATAATGTGTGACATGTATATGGATGAGGTGGTCATCCCCATGCTCATAACAATGTTAAAAGAATAATGTGATTTAAGATCTATAATACAAGAGCCGATCATGTACAACTATTGTTACAATAATGGTTTCCTCAATGAGAGGCTGGATACAATATTAATCCAAAGAATTGTTACATTAGACCCATGGCATTCTCATGGAATGTTATATCTTCATGATTGACGACCTACTAGATCTGGAATGGTACATAGTTGTAGGGACCCGCTGGCTGATGAAGAGTCATAGTCTCTGTGGTACAAGTATGCTGCATCAATCATAAATATATATAGAAGCACTGTTGGGGCTTCTGAACACTGTCTCCAAGGAAATCACAATGGACATGGACCTGTTGGGGTCCCTCAAATAGACTCATCAATGTTCTAGAGTCAAGTGACATCTAGGGTCTTCGACCAAATACTGGATGGACCAATACCCTGTATGAATCTCAATGGTGCGATGATGTAGCTGGAGTCGAGCATGTGAGAAACAACCATCCCGATAGGCACTAAGGACTCCTCTCAAGTGGTCCAAGGAAATCATCAATGAGGTTAATGAAACTAGGATATAGGGACCTTTGGATCTATCCTCTGGAGTACATGTGTTGTCATCGACAGAGGGAGACCTTCCCCTGGTGAAGGAAATGGTGTTTCCTTAACCAGAAGCACGAGGGAGATAATCAAAATATGTGAGACAGTCTGAGGACTGACCCAGTGAATGGGGGGGAGAAGGGAAGGAGTTGAACAGGGGCAGAAGGAGTGTAGTGGACTCAAACTCCCTTTGTTCAGTGTATGACGGCTGGATGGACCATACAACAAATGAAATTGACTCATGGGAAAGGGATCATACCTGTAATACCGGGAATATAATTGCAGATGGGAAATGCTTGGGGGAGGTAGACACTTTTAATATTGATGGGATCTAAGGAAGACACATCACAGAGTAGTTTGAACAAAGGTGACCCAAAGTGGGAATGATTCCAAACTGTTATCAGTGGGGTGGTGTCTAAAGACATCATTGTGGTATGATCTCATGGATTTTTGGTGATCCCAAGAAAGTAAATGCTCGATGGTGCTTTCAATTTTAGAGATTCTAAAAGCATGAAGAAGACTCCAATGGGGGCTCTTTTTCGTTGGTAGTCTCCTGTGCCCAAAAAAAGGATAAAAGTATACACATGAGAGCTCGCCCATCTTTTAGGGGATGAGAGAATTATTTGCCATTGGTAGTCCAGTCAGGCCGAAAAACGTTAAACCTATACTGACTTGATGGTCATTCAGATACTTTTACGAGCATGAATGAAAGCAAGTTCGCTGGCAATCTTTTCTTAATGAGAAGGCTGGAAAAGAGCTTAACGACAACCCATGGTGAGCTTTTTCATAAAATTCATCCCCTCTACTCAAGAAAGAATAAAATTATGCAGCGGGGAATGGTCTTGGCTTGAATGTGCCAAGGTCTTCCTTTTCATTTCATGTTCTACATGGTCTGCAAAAGGAGATAAATGAGACAATGTAGACACTCTTTCCTATACTTTAACGAGTGGGAAAGGAAGCAGCTGCACTGGGCCATCTTTTCATTCTTTTAGGAGTCAGAAAAGAGCTTGAAGGAAACTCTAGTATGGTCAGCTGATTGAAAAGGCACGGATGGTGCCCCTATGTCGAGACAGTGGACAGTGGTCCAAAGGTCATCCGTGCAGTATGGATGGAGCAGGTGGCTCTTAAACATACCAATACATGCACGGGATAGATCACAGCAGAGGCATGCGAGTTAGTGCAGCAGAGGCACGCAAACTGAGGTGGATCTTAGACAGAGGTCAAGAGAGATGTGTGTGAGTTGTGGTGAACGAACTAGACTACATGTGATGTGAGTACAAGTATGGAAGCAATTATATGCAAAATAAATGATCCATCCTTCGGACGATGGTCTGAAAACCCATGTAAGGTGTGGTGGGCGGATTAGACAGTTATGTGTTGAAATAAAAATGACGTGCCTTTCAGGCAGTGGCTCGAGAACCTGCATGAGTGGCAGAAGGAAAGTGTGATGCAAGTATAGGTCTAGAGACACTTACATTCACTATGTTGTGGCTCGTAAACCAAGGTAACTTCCGAGAAGTGGTCCCAAAAATTACTTATTAAACATGAGATGATGGTCTCATTAGAATATAGAGGACGAAACTTGAGCCCAGAGGTGTGAGAGGTGTCTAGAACAGATTCCAGGTGACTTTGGATTAGCAGCTAATGGTGCTACCCTTGACTTGTGGTAAAAACATTGAAAAAAAAAGGGAAAAAAACAAAGCGACTCATTGGTGATGTTAAGCATAGAATCTCTTGAGGTAGAGCATGTTACACAGCTTCTTCAAGAGGCGAACATCTGAGTTAGAGAAGAGGTATGCCCCCTTGCCAAGACAAAGGTCTTGGCGAGGCGGAGTGACATAATCTTGTCTTTTATGGGAAGAATCAATTCCACACTATGGTTTAAAGCCTAATGGGGAAAAACCAGAGGTGGTCTTATAGATCTCTCCGTCATCGCATAAGTGGTGCCAGGGTAGATCAGGTGGATCCTCCATGGCCGACAAGAGAGAAGGGAAACCGGTGCCAGTGATCATGTAAATGGTATTGGTTATGGTTTTGGTGGGCTTGCACCCAATCTCTATTGGAGGAAGAGGGGCAGGCCTGGAGATAGGAGGAGTCTTTGACGGACCCAGAGGTAGGTGCAACATCATCTCAATTGGTTGGACTGAATTCAACACATCTTGGGGCCTCAGAGTGGTTCAAGGTAACACGCAAGAAATCCTAGTGTGAAATCCTATAGATTGTGGGTTTCCAAGATAGAGTTACTTAGGATATCAGATGGTAGGAAAAGGAGAAGGAAAAGGATCGTCTTGAGTGGGAATGAACCCCATTGTTTCCTTGGTAACAAAGGTTGAGGTTGCGACTAAGGTTGCGGCTGCAGATGGAGCCGCGGCTACTGATGGAGTTGCATTTATGGATGGTGCATGTTGTCCCATGGGTATTTTGGGGTGGTTAAGGCTTCAAGTATCTCCTCCTTGTTGCAGAAGCAAAGAAGAGACAGGTCTGATGGACCATTGGTAATGGTGTAGATAAGGGGGTTTGTGGAACTGGACATCATGTAAATGAATATGGTGTCGAAAGAAGGAGGTGGGGGATGGACTTCTTCGATCAGGGTGATCTTATATTCAAGGGAATGTTGTCAAAGATTGGCTAAGGCTGTTCAAAACTTGGACAACACCTAGCGGTGGTGAGAATAGTGTCCATACAATCCACAGAGGGTGCAAGCATGGTTTGTTCTCAACGACTTGTTTCTCACTATTGGCCTGCTTGGGAGTTCAAGCATGGGGAGGTTTTCCATTGTATCCATGGCATCCAAATTCGTGCGGATTATGGGAATCTCAGGGCAGTTTTGAGTTGGACGGCCCTGTTCTTCACAGACAACGCAAGGCGGGATCTGTTGAGGCTCAACAATAGCTTTCGCATTTTTTCCCTTGGCCTTTTTTGCCTGGGGCAGTGTGGGTGTGGTGGTTGGTTTTTGTGGACTGGGTAGAGGATGAGATTCGATTTCAATAGGTTGCATGAGGGTTAAGACTACCTGGCGCATTAGTGGTTGGGTCGATGGATCAAGGTACCACATGGGAATTCCTAATGTAAAATTGGGTAAGTTTAAGGTGGCTATTACTGGCTTACTCATGACACCAGGTGGGGGAAAGAGGAAGGGAATTGTGTGGACTAGGGAGGAGCCCAGATAACTCCCTGATGGTTGCATGTGGGGATGAGGTTGTGGTGGCGGCTGTGCATACTGCTGTAGCTATGGATGATGTTGCGACTGCGGATGATGCTGTGGCTGTTGATGATGTTGCAACTGCGGATGGTGTTGTGGTTGCAGTTGGGGCTGCGGCTGTGGTTGATGTTTAGGTGTAGCAGTGCTGGATGAGAGCATGCACAAATCTGCAATCTCATTTGGTGTCAGTGGTGGTGACACTAAGGGGAAAGAAGCCATCATGGTGGTATCAACAAACAAACCAAGGCCCACATTCAACAATGGGGAGGCTGGTATGTTATCAACCATGGTGTTGACTATAGGGATAACATTGGCAGGTGCGGTTAGCCCTTGAGGATCAATGGTGTTGATCATAGGGATAATGTTGGCGGGTGCGGTTAGCCCTTGCAGATCATGATAAGTCAGTTGGTCAACCGTCAAGATTTTCCCTTCATGGAGGAACATCATGATATGGAAAATAGCTGATGCTATGGCTCTCATGGCATACATATAACTTCTTCTGAGGAGAAGGTTATAGTCCAATTGAGCATTGACAACCTCTATGTCAATCAGTACTGTCTTCCCAGCTAATGTGATGGGGACATGGGGGAGGATTCCTTGGGCTTAGTGGGATGTCCATCATAAGCCCACAGAATAGTAGATGATGGTTATAGAATTGGGGATCTAAGTTTTTGCTAGACTAGGGTAGACATAACGCACGTGGATGCCCCCTCATCCACTATGCACCGTTGCAAAACCGAATTTCGGATAGACATCAGGATTTGGAAGGCAATGGTTGATGGAATCCGTGGTTCTCCATTCTCCGTGTCAAATGTGATCAACTTTGAGTTGGAGGGGTCTACAACACCAAGGTCAGCTAGTAAGGATTTTCACTGCGTTGGGAAAGTTTTGAGTACCTCAAGAATGAACATGGCTATAGGTGTTTGGGCCAAATCATCCACGGTGCTGTAATTGATAGCAGCTCTAGTCATTGCATTATTGGCAACCAAACATATGAGGGGGCATGGGAAAGGGGGTAACTGAAGAGGTTCATTGGCTATTTTGGATGTAGATGAACTGATGTGTCAGTGGGTTCGGTGTTGGTTCCGTATTGATTTCGTCTGGTCTGTAAATTGACCTTTTTAGTTGTCATATCTAGTAGGTGGTGAACACCTGTTTCTGCCGTCAGAGGTGCCCTCGGGGCGTTGGGATTGGGCTGGGGAGGAGGTGTAGTTGCCACCAGTCCTTAGACTGGTAATGGGTTTTGGAGCACCATAGGAGGAGGTCCTGGTGGTGTCGGGTTGGGTTGGGCTCGGTCTGTTGTATTGGTGGCATGTTGAACCTTGTTCCTAATGGCCTGCTTAGTGTGACCCATGAAGGGACACTCGTATGTGTAGTGCCCGTAGACCTCGCATAGTGTGCACAGTTGGTTTGTACACAATGGAACGTTGCATCTCGGTGCATTTGGTCGTTGAGGATTTTGGGCTGGCCGGTTTTCCATGGCATTATTGGGAGGATTTGGTTGTTGACCGCCTCCCTGCGTTTGGTTGTTGCCTTGGTTTCGGGCTTGGTTATTCCTGGCTTTCCCTTGTTGGTTATTGGGGGCTGGCTGGTTGGGATGGTTTTGTTGTGCAAACACCTGTCCCAATGGAGTAGGTGGAGCTAGGGTGGGGGCTTGAGCGGCTTGTATAGGTGGTGCGTAGTAGACTTGGGGGGAAGGTGCTAGAAATGTGGGAATTTGTCTCGTATATTGTTGTGCCAGCCAAGATAATGCTTGGGCCTACTGCTGTGGCGCAGGTTGTGCATAAGAAGTTGTGGCTTCGGAGTGGGACATCATTCTTGCATAGTATGAAGTTTGGTTTTGGTAGGAAACACTAAGGGTGTTGCTTGGTTTTGTTGGTATTGCAGGTGGTGTCGGACGGTGCTATGGTTGGTGGGAGACAGAACTTATGATTCCATCTGCGGCATGGGATGCCCCCGGTGCATCCCGGTAGGAGGTGCCTACACGAGGAGTGTCTGGAATGACACTATAAAGGTATCCAGACTCTGCGTAGATTATATCAAACTACTGGGCTTTCAAGATGGCCTCTTCTTCGGATTAGGGACATTCGAATGTGACGTCCTTTGCTATAGGTGGTAGCAAATTTTTTAGGAACCAATCCAGGAAGATCCTGTTGTCAAGTTGAATCTTGCACAAGCTACGACATCGTCGCCACTCATGGATGTGGTCGGTTATGTGGGTCATAGTATTCTGGTAGCAATATAGCAATATCCCCACCCCTTTGTCATATCTAACGGGGAGTTGGAAATATTGCAGGAACATGGAAGCCAAGGAGTTAAAATCTAGGTACTTGGCTTGTGGTAGCTCAATGTACCACTTGGCTGCAGCACTTGTGAGGGTGCGTTGGAATAGTTTGAGCCTGATCGAATCATCTACAATGTTGTTTCATGAGCACCATAGGTGAAACGTCATGATGTGGTTTTGGGGGCACTCCCCTACCTTCCCTTCGAACTTGGGAATGTCTGAGGGAAGTTTGGTTGGCATGGGAGGTGAATTTTTTTATGGTGGATAGGGTTATTTGTTAACCGAGCCAAGTCAAGAAAGTTGAGATGTGCCATGAAAGGAAGGTTTGACCAAAGGTTGATGTGAGATGGGGTAGTAATGGTGGTGGGGTTTGCAGGGACATGATGCACCTGCATAATTGGGGGTATTTGTGGCACCCTTGTGGATGGGCCATTTCCCCCAGGTGTGGTGAACAAAACTCTATGAGTGGAAGGGACACTACCCCCATGTGTGACAGGATGGGAAGTGTAGGTGGAAGGGCCACTTTCCCCAAGCATGCCAAGTGGGACGGAGTGGGTGGAAGGGACACTGCCCCCATGTGTTACAGGTGGGACAACTTGACTGGTCAATATGGATGGTGGTAGCTGGCTTATTCTAGTTTGCATGACCATGATGGGGCTACCTGCAAGGGTGTTGGTGGTGGTGTGGGATGTGGACATGGGTCCACTGCCAATCACTAAGCCAGAAAATGGATCCGGGTTTGCACCATCCATGGGGCTTGATGGTGTAGTATGGAGGTCTGGCTCAGATCAATACGATTTTGAGTCTAAATCAGAGGCTGTGTGGCCATCTGATGGTGTAGAGGGTCATCGAGAATGGTCTCAATGGTGTTGGTTCAAGGACCCAAACTGTGGTGGATCGCCTCTCAAGCATGAGGAAGAACTTGGGGGATCAATTGTGTCTGATCTGTATGTCAAGTGGTGAAATATGGTGATGGTTTTTGGACCCAAGTTTTAATGGATTCCTATTGGGTTTAGGTGGTCACTCGGCCACCAAGACTACTAGAAGAAAACGCCTGGATTTTTCCTCACAGGAGTGCTAGTCAGTTGGTGGGGGTCGTTGCCTGTTTCGCTTGGCAGTTCCTCTCAACGGCCATCTACTTTGGGATTCCCATGGTACTCCTCACAATGAGTTTCTAGGCTAATCCCAAGTACTTCCCATGGTTAAGGCAGTCAAGGACTTATGTCCTCAAATACTGCACATGTTTGACTTAGTGTAAATTATAGATTTTAATGGCTTTCTCAGCATCATGAACTGAGTTTGGTTGTTTTTTTAATGGTATGGTTTGTGTGCATGTCCTTTTGTCTTTTTGTTGTATTTAGTGGCTGCTTAAAAGGTTTATGAATATTTTGCAAAGTTCAAAACATTGTTGATGAAAGTAGTAAATGATAAACAGAAATTTAAACATGTACAATATCTGAATCTAAACTATGATAGCCTGACTAGGTGACTGCCTTACACCTATATTTCTCTTCAACCAGGAAAGGGTGTTGGGATCTCAACACAATGGGACTAAGCCCATCCATAGATCCTCATGTCACCCTCTGAATGAAAGGTCAGTCAATAGGGAGGATGTTGAGCGCCATGAGGCCCCCTAGGCCTACTACCCCCTCTACCTTCCAAGTCACCCATTTTTAGTGGTTTTGAAAAATGACAGGTGAAGTGCCTATTGCTATACGAGCTTCACACTTCGTCTTATCCCATAATAACTCAAAGGGTGGTGACTGAGTAGAGGAGGAAGGGCTAGGAAAGATGTTAATTTCAACTTAAAAAATTGAAACCTACAGTAATTTTTTAATTAAAGCTTTAAACAGATTCATTAATCAATTAGTCATTCAATTTAACAATTATTTACACATGTTGTAATAAAAGAAACAGATGCTAAAAGGAAATAGACACAAATTTAATGGACAAAGGTGGGTAGACCTCATTGACAGTTTCTAATCTTTCAAAATCAGAATCTGAGAGACAGATCACTCTTTTCGAGGCAAATGTGGCAAGGGGGTCACCAAATTTTCCCCAAAATAGGCGAGGGGGTCACTCATAAACTAGAGATAGAATCGGTCTGGATTTTGGGGTGAAGTTGCACCTTTCAGGACTAGATGAGTGACCTGGTCGCATATTTCGGGCCTGAATGAGCAACCCGGTCACACCGTTTAGCTTGATAAGAGCAACCTACTCCGAAAGGTAAAAATTTCCTGAAACTAAGTCAGATTCGGTCGACAGTAACCTGTACTGTGGCTAAATGGGCTTGGTTTGGCATTGAGAAGGCTCGACAGTAACAAAAAATGTAGGAAAAGATAGATCTAATCTAGATTTGACAGAAAAATAAACTAGGGTAAATAAAACTAACATGCAGAAATAAAACCCAGGGATCCTGTGGGATCGACCTGGTATGGTCGCCAAATCTGTAGTAGGGATTTTGCCCTTGCTACAAGAAGGAACGACTCTCTTTCGTCTATAGGACAGAAGGGTAGGGTTCCTATGAGAATGGAAATAAAAGCAGATAGAAAACAAAATAAAACAGAAATGATAAAAATGAAACCCCTCAGCACACAAGGTTAGTGTTAAGCTCCAAGACCTTGCATACAACTGTTAGAAAACCAAAATACCTGCAAGCAATCAATTAAAACCTGCAAGAACATGTTAAGTAATAAACCTACAAACAAATACTGTTAGAAAAACTACAATATACCAAAGCAAAGACATAAAACAAAACAAGTATACCTTTTGGTTGGAATGGGCCACCATTCCCTAGCTTGGGAGAGCACCTCTCTTACGAATGGGGAGCTATGGCTCAATGGAGGAATGGAGGAGAGGGAGGGTGAATGGTTTGAGAGGAAAATGGTCTCAAGGCACTCATATGGGCAACATAATGATAGGGAGTGAAGGAGTGATTTGAGAGTGACCCCCACCCCTCTATTATACTTTTTCTCAAGCTTTTTAGGGTTTTAAGCCCCTGGTTGGGGGTTTATCCCTTTTTTGGGGCTTTTAGCCCCTTTCACTCAATATTTATCTCTTTTGGGGGTTTTAAGCTCCTTTGAGGGGTTTTAGCCTCTTTTTGGAGTATTTTAGCCTCTATGAGAGCTATTTTGGCTCTTTTTAGGGGTTTTTAAGCCCTTTTTCATATTTTTAAGCCTTCTTAAGGGTGTGGGGGTCAAATGGGGTGAAATGAGGGTCGTGCATGGATTTCCTTGGGTGGTGTTGGTCATGTAGACCTTAGTGAGGTTTTTTTTGGGTTAAAAAAAGTAAAGTAGATTCCAACCTTTTCTTCAAGGTTGAAGGTGGAAGACCAGTGTTGCTCCTGTTATATGTCGATGACTTATTCTTGATAGGAAAAGAGGAACTCATTAAAGTTGCAAGAAGGAGACTTGCTACTGAGTTCGAGATGAAGGACTTGGATATGATGCACTACTTTCTAGGCATGGAGGTGTGGCAAAATCCCCCAGGGATAAGGGAAGTATGTAGTAGAGATCCAGAATAAGGTCAGGATGATGGACTGCAAGGCCATGACCACACCTATGGTATCAAACCTGAAGATATTTAGTGATGCTTCATCAGAGTTGGTTGATGCCATGATGTATCATCAGATGAGTTGTTCCTTGATGTACCTGATGAATACAAGACCAGATATTTTCTTTGCTATGAACACATTGAGACATGTTCACTTGTTGGTTGAAAAGCATGCATTGAGGTACATAAAGGGTACAGTTGAATATGAGATCAAGTGTGAGGCAAATCAGAAAATTAACCTAGAGGGTTATGTGGATTTAGATTGGGCAGGTAGTACCATTGATAGGAAGAGCACTTCTTGGTGTAGCAGGAAGCCATCCTGCATGGCACTGAGTACAGCCGAGGAAAAAGATGTTGCCACTTGCTATTTGGGAGGTAGTATGTTTCCTTTGAAAACTACTATTTGATTTGGTTGATCTGAGTTGCATTTTTGTATGATGCAAAGAGGAGCAGTGATCCAGATAGAGATCTCTTGAAAGAGGGAGTTCTAGCATAGTCAATGAGATAGGTTTTCTGAGCATAAATCCTAGCGAAGCTCATAGGTTTCTCAGATGTAATTAGTCCTATAGGTCCTAGCGAATCTTGCAGGTTATCCTTGGACGTAATCATCCCTGATGTGATTCTATGCTAGAAATGGCTAGAGAGAAGTTTCAGTACTTCAGGGAGAAGCTTGGTGTTCTCCAGATCGAGTTTCCCTCCAAAGGGAATTGATGTGTCTATTGGCCTTTCTGACATGGTGGAAGACTGAGCTTCACATGGTCAGATGTAAGTGCAGAGATGCTCTGATGTGATTGTGGGTTGTGTTACCACATGATCAGTGCAGAGATATTCTGATGTGATTATGGGATGTGTTCCTACATGATCATTGTAGAGCCTTTCTGGCAAGATGAGGTCAGATGCAAGTGCAGAATCATTCTGATGTGGTGTGTTCTCGCATGGTCAGATATAAATGCAGAGCCATTATAATGCGGTGTGTTCTCACATGGTCATATATAAGTGTAGAGCCATTATGATGCAGTGTGTTCTCACATGGTCATATATAAGTGCAGAGCCATTCTGATGCGGTGTGTTCTCACATGGTTAGATGGAAGTGCTAGGCCTTTCTGACATGGGTTTTGTATGTGTTCCTCCCATGGTCAGATGTGAGTTTTGGGCATGCCTTTCTGACATGGTTCTTGGATGTGTTCCTCCCATGGTCAGATGTAAGTGCTAGGCGGGCCTTTCTGACATGGTTCATTCCATGGTCAGATATAAGTGCTAAAGACATTGAAGACCTACCTGGAGGCTAGGCCTACAACCAACATGAAAAAGGGTTGGCTCTATAGAAATTCCTATGACAAGAAGAATGAAGAGATAGCACCATTTGATTGAGATAGTGGAAGCAGTGATGATGATGATCCAAATCAAGTGATGATCTAGAATTGATGATGATCCAAATCAAGTGATGAGCCAGACTTGATGATGATCCATATCAAGTGATGATCCAGACTTGATGATGATTCAGATCAAGTGATGATCCAGACTTGATGATGAATATGACTTGAAGATGAAGATGACTTGATGATGATCCAGATGATACAAAGAAGAAGACTTGTGCTGATAAATTGTGTCGAGAGAATACCTTCCTAGTTAAGAGGGAGTGTTGATGTATTTGTAACTTTGGAATGTATTCACTTGTATATCTTATGTATTCTACCCCAATGTTTATTCTAGGAAGTATCTGTAATGTAATTGATTCATGTCATGCCCCGATGTTCCAATCAGGAGATTCAATAATGTAAACAAGTCATGTAAATTCATTGAGGTTAGCCCTCCTTGTTGATCGGAGGGAAAATTCCCCATAGTTGTGGGGCACTAGGGTTATTAGACTCTCCTAGAGAAGTCAGCCATGGTCATTTAATGTCAAGTCCAGTCATTAGTACCCTAGTTGTGGTTACTCGAGCCTACATGACTAAGTTAGGATTACTCGAGCCTACATAACTGGGTTGAATGTTAAGTGAATGAAATAATATAAATAGAGAGTGAGACTCTCTATTTATCACACACACACTCACTCAACTAGGGTGCATGAGTGAGAGAGAAGAAGCTGGGATAAGAGAAAGAGACAACTGTCGTTGGAGATCATGTTTATGTTTCTGGGTTTTACTTTTGCCATTGGTGCTCATTTTATCTCTGAGGAAGTTGCGGGGTTTTCTCCTTTATGGTTTCCCCAAGGAAAATTCTTTGTGTCTCTTGTCTCTTGTGTTTATTGCTGTGCATGTTATTCTCTCATATAATATCCTAAGATCATATTGCTTAAATGATAAAAATCTAACATGAACATTTCTTCTGGGGTTATGTTTCCAAGAGCATTGCGAGATATTGCATTATGGACATAGATTGTGGTTCTTGCTGCTTTGGCCCATAAGTGCATAGGTAGATCTTGATCATGGATCACTGGTCTAATTGATTTCATGATGGGCTAATGGTACTAGTTATAAGGGTTGAATCCATGTTCCCTTTCAATTTGTATAGTCCTCCTTATTCGACACCAATTACAATAACATCATCTACTGTATTCTCTTTTGACCGCATAAGAGCTACACCATCTACAAAGGAAAATCTAAACTTTTTCTTATCTAAAGCTGAGATAGAAAGAATATTATTCTTCAAACCTAGAACATATAAGACTTATTTCATCTTCATGAACTTTCTAGTTTTTAATTTGGAAGAGGCTTCTCCCATTCCTTTGATGGGGTACTCGTAATCATCTCCAAGTTGTACCTTATGTGAATAGTATTTTTGGGTAAGACAAGAGAGTGAATCCTTATGTCTTGTCATATGTTTGGAAGCACCACAATCTATGAGCCAAGTGTTACTTCCATGAGTGATTCAACCTGTAAGAGATGAAATTAGGACATACTCTTCACTAGAGTCTTCATTCTCTGTGGTCCTCTCCTTATCTAATTCATTTTCTTCAACTGCATGGTCATGGTACTTTCAGTTCTTATTCTTGAACCGATCTTTCTCAAGAGGACAATGTCTAGCAATGTGTCCCATATTATGACATGAGTAACATTCAAAGGATGAATAATCCCTTCTAGGTTTCTTATTCTTCTTGAAGTTTGGCGATCTTCTGGGAGATGAACCTTTATTCTCTTTTTAATTTCTTCCATTCTTGGTGTGTGTAGCTATAGCTTGATATTCATTATCATTTAGCTTCTCTTCTCTATTCAGTATCCTTCCTTCTTCTTGTACACATTCTTCCCATAGCTTGTTGAACTTGGCTAACTTTCTTCTAGCATATATTCCTCTAATGAAGGGATCCCTTTCTCTAGGTAGATCATTCAGGGTGGTCATCACCACTTCTTCTTCCACCATATCACTAATGGCTTCTAGTTGTTCTTTGATATGAGATACTCTTGAGAAATATGATTGCATGGTATTTTTCTTCTGTATCTTCACACCATTGAATTGGTTTATCAAGGTCATTCTTTTGTTGATGTTCTTACTTTCAAACATATTGGTTAGTGCATCAAACATTTCTTTTGGAGTATTCTTTGAAGATACCTGGGGGATAAACCGATCCTTGATGGAATTAGCTATGGCCCTTTTTGAAGATACTTTGATCATATCCTTTTTGTATTTGGCCTTTGCCTCTTCTCTCTCTAGTTCCTTGATCTCTTCTTTAATAAATCCATTAAGGTCACATTCTTCGAGGAAAAGCATGACTCTATACTTCCATGTTTTGAAGTTCTCTGCTCCCCCAAGCTTTTCATCAAGCTTGGTGTTATTTGTCATCTTTAATGAATGAGAACTTTCAAATGTAAATATAGGGGATATGATGTAGGAGCATCGTGGCATGCCAGAAATGTGTCGAGTCGGTCACATGATGTGGCATATTTTTGGTTTGGTTGTTTGATGAGTCATAGTTTGTTAACAGCGATAGGGATTATGACGGATCATGACTCCCTGCGTGGAGATCAAGCCGCAGTCAGTTTCTTCTATTGAGACAAGGATGTTTTCATCATGCTGGGTAGTTTTTTGTTTTAGGTTATAGGACCACTCAGGGATGGGGGTAACAATTTAGGTTAAATATACATTTTAGAGAGATAGAGGGGGTTCTATTCTTCTGGGTTAGAATCCCATTGGCAGAGAGATGGATAGACTTACATCTAGTTCCACTTGTAAATATTTTGAGAAGACGGAG
This sequence comes from Pseudotsuga menziesii, assembly GCA_001517045.1. Lineage (NCBI taxonomy): Eukaryota > Viridiplantae > Streptophyta > Pinopsida > Pinales > Pinaceae > Pseudotsuga > Pseudotsuga menziesii. Next base: position 381,017 of record LPNX011078229.1, read on the forward strand.
GAGGGTGAGCCGAGTGGTGTGCGTGTGTGGTTGCTTAATAGGAAGAGTAGCTGCATTTTTACAGTGTTATTATCCTTTATGCATTTATTTTTTGAACTGTGTACCCGTGCGGAGCCGACTTCGATGATTTTCTGAACATTTGTGTATTTCTGTAAAATCATTGATTCATGCATGAAATTATTGCTTGAATGTCTGGAATAGTTCGTAGATGCATGCATAGGAGGGTTAGGCTAATTACTCTTCAAGTTTGTAGGCTGGATTGATCGATCCCATGATCAATTGGTGCAATGCACATGTTTTCTTCCTTAACCAGTTTATTGTAGAGAACGAACGGTGGAGATCAAGTCCACAAACGAAGATCTGACGATCTAGGAGAGATCCGCAATGGAAGTTGTGAAGGCGATAATGGATCTACCAAGATATGTGAGATCTGCATCAAAGCGTAGATCGACAGTCATGGAGGAGGCCACAAAGATCAGACGGAGAAGAAGAATTGCGGAGGAAAAGTTGCGGGGGAGAAACTTTGGAAATTTGGTCACGCATCTCGCCACTCCTGCATCCTGCAACCCGCTTGCGAAAATGCAGTTGTGGAAATAGTGCTGCAAGAAGTCATGTTGCAGAAAGGTGGTTGCAAAAATAGTGCTACAGGAAGTGCTATTGTGGAAAGGCGGTTGCGGAAAACCTTGTTGTGGAAGACGAATTGCAGGGAGGAAAATCTAGTGCAGAATTTGGTCGAGGGATAAATTTTGCATTCCTGTTAATTGTAGGAGCCATGAGATCCTCAAGGTTCTGGTTCGGTTAGCTATGGTCGACCCGTCCTTCACCCTTTTCGATATCAGAGCAGGTGCAAAAATATTTTCACACTATGGAGAGGAATCTTGCAATATTAATTTGCAATTTGAGTTCACAATGTTGATTTCTGAATAGAGGAATGAAAAGGAGACTGTGGTATGGGAACCCTCACAACAGAGTGTTGTAGGAAATGAATGCAAATCTCAAACCGGTAGAGAGCTTAGGAAGTGCTCAAAGGTTCTGTGTGAGAACTAGAGAAATGCCAATAGGTCAAGTAGGAGGAATCTTGATGAGGTGTTGAGAGGGTAGGCTTGTTTGCAGTTCATCATGAGTGTGGGAAAGCTCATGGAGGAGGTATGTAATATGGATATTGAAAGTCATCTAAAGGGTTCAAAAGGATGCTAGATTAGAACAAAGCAAGATGCCAGAGCAAGTGGTGTCAAGAGGATGAGTCAAAACGAATTTGACAGAGAGGTTACTAAGCTGAAGAAGGGGATTAGTAAAGTGGTCGAACTGTTGCATGAGAAAGTTACATAAGGTCAGTGTCATGAATGGAAATTGAAGAGGAGGGTGCAATGGATTTTACATAAGTTATGTGCCAGGAATCTCAAGCACAAACTTAGTGTTTGGGTGAAGAAAGAGGAAATACTCAGGGTAGATGAGCATGAGGAAGAAGTTCACGTGATGTGTGAACTTGAACAAGGTGTGTACCTTGAAGAAGAGAAAAAGGATGCTGATACAAAGTTTACTGACAAACTCATGGACCTGGAAAAGAGTTCATATCAGTATGAGAAGGAAGAAGGGGATGTTGATGTGATATCATTTGAAGATCTTAAAGAATGTTTTACAGAAACAAATCAATATGGGATGTTGGAGGAAAAGTAATCAATTGAGGTTGAAGTGCCTTATGTTTTTCCAACTGACCATATGTGTTTAATTGTAGGTTGCACAATTGGCACATAGGGACAATTGTTGAATATTGTCCAACATTTTGAAAAGGATGAAGATGAGGGTAAAACTATGGATATATGGAATGTCTATGTTTTACATATCTATTTGCTGATTTTATTGCAGGTGTTATGCCAGTGGATAGCTGGAATGGTGGATCAGGAAGTATATTTTCTTGGTAGTAATCAAATTTCCACTCATTGGCTAAAGGAAAATACTGAGGAAGAAGTTGTCTTGAGGGACAATATGGAAGCTCAAGATTGGGCTGAAGATGACGAGGGAAGTAGCAACAATGAACCTATTGTATAGCTGAGGGAAAAATATTTAGAAGTTCTTTATACTTCTATGAAAATGAAAGTCACAGTGGAGAAGGTCATCCAGACAAAGATGTTTCAGCAAAGAAGCAGACTGGATGAGGAGATAGATGAGTTATGACATCTCAGGCAGAGATGTAAGAGGAACACTGACAGGGAGGTTTAGACAGTTAATTGGATGACTGTGGAAGACTGAGAAGTTCATTACAATACTAATGAACAGTATCATCTACAAAACAAGATATGGGATCCAATAGGTCTGAAGATTAAAATTACATGACCAAGAGGTCATGGTTTCTTTTAAAGATCACAAGGATGGTGATGGATAGTGGTCTGTTTTGATTTGCAGGTCAAGTTAAAGGTGAACATGACTATTTTATGGAGTTAGAACATGTACCAAAAATATGTTGCTGATAAAGTGCTGGAAAGTATGGTTGAAGGGGCTGTTCGAGATGAGAACAATGCTTAAACTTACACTTTGAGTATCTACTGCAAGCTTACAGAAAAGTAGCAGAAAGGGAGCTCATGGATAGGATCCCATGAAGAGTTTCAAGTTGGGAATTTTGATTCTATGGAAATTGAACCCAAGTGATAGAACAATTGCATTCACAAAATTGCTAATCAAACTTGCAAATTTACACACAAAGGATACTAAAATTGGAGCATAACACTAATATGTATTGAATAAGTGTACAATAGCCAACCTTGTGAAGTCATAGGCTACTGCAATAAATAATTACATGAGATATTTGAATGCATAAGGATGCCATTCGAAATAGTCAAAAGAAGGCTTACTAAATCTAGTCAAATCCCCCATAGGTGCATAAAGCAGTTTCCAAATCTGCCTAGGAGCTCACGAATTGGCAAAATCAAGTAGGCAAGCTAATAGGTGATGGAAAGACAAATAATACATGATTTTATTAGGAGAAAAGAATGGAGGATGATGAGGGAAAAAAACAAGTCAACTGCACCTAGTCTTACTTTCCCTTTTGCCATAAAACTCAGTAAAGCAGGCAATAAAGCAGAAAAAACAGACATGCGCTAGGGAGGATCTAGAATAAAGAAGATATGCTAAATATGGATTCCAGGAGGTTTCCTAAGTGCTCCATGACTCAGTTTTAGCAATTTTGACTTCTAGGACATGTGGAAGACAACTTGCATAGAGTGGAATATTGGAAACTAGGCAAATAAGACAAAAATGGTTAATTAATGTCTAAGGTAGCTAACTATGGGTTGATTATTATAACACCCCCCCTTAAGCCCGACTTATGAGTAAACATTAGAAAACTATAGGGCATAGCAACAAGGATTAGTCACCCTTTACTTACTACATGTCCATTTAACCAAGGAAAGAGGCAAAAACCTATTGGGAAAATCCTCCCTTAAACATGGACAGTAAAACAAAATTTGAAAATCTTGTCATCAATCATGCTTCACAGCATGATCAACAATCCCCAGCAGTGATTCGAGATTGCTGAATGTCTTATCATAAAAAACTTTGGTGAAGATGTCAGCTACTTGTTCTGAAGATGCACAGAAGAGTAGGTGAATGGTGCCATCATGCAAAAGCTGTCTGATGTAGTGCATATGGATCTCAATGTGTTTGGTTCTCTATCTCTGAACTCGATCATTGCAGATTTGAATGGTGCTCTGATTATCACAATAGATAATAGTTGAGAACTTTGATTCGAAGCCACACTCACCAAGTAACCCCTGCAACCATAAACATTGAGTTGCTGCATTTACAACTCCTATGTACCCTGCTTCTATAGATGAGAGTGCAATGACACTCTATTTCTTACTTGACCAGCTGATTGGTCCTTCAGCAAGCATGAACGCATATCCTGATTTTCACTTTCGATTTGTGTTTTCACCTACCCAATCACTGTCAGTAAACCCAATCAAATCAAGATCAGATTTAGCTTTGTAGAAGATCCCATGAGTTCTTATTCCCTGAACAAAGTTAAGGATCCTTTTGGCTGCTCTCCAATAGATATCATGAGGCTGATCCATGCATCTTGAAGCCACACTTACTGCATAATAAATATCAGTTCAAGTGTGTGTAAGGTACATCAAACACCCAATCAGTTGTCTATATAGTGTACTATCTACCATACGAGAAGAACCTGCTTCTTCAAGCTTAACTCCTGAAAGGAAGGGAGTCTTGCTTGGCTTTGCAATATTTCATGTTGAACTTGTTCAGCAAATCCAAAGCATACTTGGACTGATGTACTTTTATTCCATGTGGGGATTGAGCAATTTCGAGACCCAAAAATTGGCTCAACAACCCCAAATGAGTCATATAAAATGCATGGTTCATTGCATCCTTCAAGGAGGCAATTTCTTTCTTTGAGCTTCCTGTAATGAGAAGGTAATCCACATACAAGACAATAATAATCAAAGAACCATGAATAAGCTTCAAATAAAAATTAGGATTAGAATTGCATTGAACAAAATTCAATGACAACAGAAAGCCATCAATCTTGGCATACCAAGCCTTCGGGGCTTGCTTAAGCCCATAGAATGATTTCCTTAGCCTACACACAAAAGATGGATTAGTAACAAACCCTTGAGGCTGATGCATGTAAATATATTCAGTAAGATCTCCATTCAGGAAAGCACACTTCACATCCATGTGGTGTACCTCCCACTGCTTCGAAGCTGCAATTGCTAAGGCTAGCCTGATGGAGTCCATCTTTGCCACTGGTGCAAAGGTCTCATTGTAGTAAATACCATGTACCTATGAGTAGCCCTTGGCTACCAATCTTGCCTTATATTTCAAAGGTGAACCATAAGCATAAAACTTAGTTTTGAAAACCCACTTACATTGAACTAGCTTCCTCCCTGGGGGAAGATCAACCAACTCCCAAGTGTTTTTCTTTTGGAGTGAGCTGAATTCTTCTTTCATGGCTACTTTCCATCTTGGATCATGTGCTACATCTTCATATGTCTATGGGTTTGATTCAACCATCAGATAGAATTTCTATGCAAACAAATGGTCTTTCATGCCCATGGCACTCTCAAACTGAGATCTAGTCCTCCTAGGATCACTAGGATTTCCATCTAGTTCCCCAGCTACATGAATCGTATTTTTTTCCCATTTTGGTCTTGTAGGATTGTTAGGATCTGCAATTAAATCATCATTATAAGACATATCAGAATCAGCAAACTCATTTGTCTCTTCACTTACATTCAATGGTTCTGGTGGTGAAGAAGACTCTCCAACTTCAACTGCTGCTAAAGGCTCTTCTTGGAACTGAACACTCCTTTCAATGAAGGATTTGTTTGTGCTCAAATTGATCAGCTTGTATCCTTTTTAATATTCAAAGTACCCAACAAATAGACACTCTTGGATTTGGGGCTGCAAAGCCTTCCTCTTTTCTGTTGAAATTCTAGCCCAAGCCCTTGAGCCAAAAATCCTGAAATGGGTCACATCTGGCTTGTGCCCACTCCATGCTTCGAAAGGAGTCATACCATCAAGATGCTTATGAGGAACCCTATTCTAGATATAAGATGCATATTTTATAGCCTCGGCCCAAAACTTTGGTGGCAAAGTCTTAGCCTCCAACATACAGGTTGCCATCTCTTTCAGTGATCTGTTCTTTCTCTCAGCAACACCATTTTGCTGTGGTGTGTAAGGGATTGAATGCTACATCTAAATACCTGCATCTTCACAATATTGAATGAACTCAGAATTGACATACTCACCACCATTTTCATATCTTAGGAACTTGAGTTTCCTCCCAGATTGGTTTTCAACCAAAGCCTTAAAGACTTTGAAGAGGCCAAAAACTTTAGACTTATGCTTCAGGAAGTAAACCCAACAGTACCTGGAAAAGTCATCTATGAAAGTTAATGCATATTTGGACTGACTCATTGACATATGAATGAATGGACCAGCAACATCACTGTGGATCAACTCAAGAGGTGCAGAGGTTCTCTCATGACTAGCTCTCTCAAATTTATGCTCTGGGTGTTTTCCTAGGACACAACCTTGACAGACTCCCTTGGAAAACTTAATCTTTGGTAACCCTATGAACATTTATTTTTCACTTAGATCAAAAAGGTACTTATAGTTAATATGGCCAAATCTTTCATGCCAAATCTTGCTTGCCTCATTAGCATGAGTCAGAAGAGCAGAAAGGTTTGAGTAGGGTAGAAAATGTGAAAACCAGTATACCTTCAAAGTGTGATCTACAACTCCTTTTGCAATGACTTTACCACTCGAGATCTCCATGATCTCAACATCATCAGGGGAGAATATGACCTTCTTTGGAGACCCTGTGTGGGTCATCTGATACACTGACAAGAGGTTAGAGGCAAGACCTGGAACGTATAATACATTGTTGAACTTACCATGGTCAAGATCAATCCTTCCTTTGCCCAAATTGTCAGTGAGAGAGTCATCTCCTAGCACTATTGGTGGACCTTTCGACATGTCAAGAGAGGAGAATGCCTCCTTGGTCGAAACCATATGTCTTGAAGCTCCAGAGTCTATGATGAAGCTAGGTGATCTTGATGTGCCAGCAGCCAATGCATGAACTCTCTCTCTGTCTTCTGAATTTGATCCTCCTTCCCTCTTCTTTGAGCTATCAGGAAGGGAGATGTTATTCTTCTCCAAGAGTTGGGTCAGCATGTCAATTTGCTTCTTCATGCAGGAGCTTTCAGGATGAAGGCCCTTACTGCAATATGTGCACTTGCTCATTTCTTCTTTGTTCTTCTTCTTCTGGAAGTTCTTCTTGGAGCCTTGGGGCTCCTCTTGAGACTTTTTCTTGTCTCTCTTCTGCTCAGGCGGCTTCTTAGATTTCTTCTTGCCTTTTGAATCCACCCTCGAATCTCCAGCAACCAAAGCTTGGTATTTGGAAGGTTTGATGGTGCCCATCATCACCAGTTTATCTTGTTCTTGTGTGAGGGATTCCATGAACTCTGCAAGCTTAGGCATCTTCCAGGCTCGGGCGGTTAACTTGGTGGCATGGAAGGTAAAAAAAAACACTAAATAGTCATGGCCAAGCTTCGAGAGTATGGCCAAAACTAGTTTCTCCTCCTTCTTTTCAATTCCACACCGTTTCAGCTGCAAAACAAGGGCTTTAAACTTGGAAAAGTAGAGTTGTAGGGATTCAAAGCTACTGGGACTCAAGGAAATCAATTCATTCTCAATTTGATGTCCTCTCATCTCATCTGTCTTACCAAAAATCTATACAAGACTCTCCCATACTTCATTTGGTGATGTCAATCCATCAACATGGAAGAGGAGGTCTCTAGATATGCTCAGACACAAGAGACCATAAGCCTCATCCCTCCTGTTGTGCCATTTAATTTTCTTTGCAGCTGCATTGGGCTCTGCTTCAGTTGCCATAGTCACCCTATAGAGACTTTTAGCTCTCAACAATATCTCCATCTCTGCTTTCTATTCAAATAAATTAAATGGATACAAGATGATCTTCTGAGATTAATCCATAGCTCAGAAATTGTCCCTTCAGTCAGCAGAATAGCTCCCAGTCAAGATGTCGAACCTGCAATAGAAATATGGAAGGAAATAAATCGATCTACAAAGGCTCTGATACCATGTGGAAATTGAACCCAAGTGATAGAACAATTTCACTCACAAAATTGCTAATCAAACCTACAAATTTACACACAAAAGAGACTGAAATTGGAGCATAACACTAATCTGTATTGAATAAGTGTACAATAGCCAACCTTGTGATGTCATAAGCTGCTGCAATAAATAATTACATGAGATATTCTAATGCATAAGGATGCCATTCGAAATAGTCAAAAGCAAACTTACTAAATCTAGTCAAATCCCCCATAGGTGCATAAAACAGTTTTCAAATATGCCTAGGAGCTCACGAATTGGCAAAGTCAAGTAGGCAAGCTAATAGGTGATGGAAAGGCAACTCATACATGCTTTTATTAGGAGAAAATAATGGAGGATGATGAGAACAAAAAACAATTCAACTGCACCTAGTCTTACTTTCCCTTTTTCCATAAAACTCAGTAAAGCAGAAAAAGCAGACATGCACTAGGGAGGATCTGGAATAAAGCAGATATGCTAAATATGGATTCTAGGAGGTTTCCCAAGCGCTCCATGACTCAGTTTTAGCAAGTTTGACTTCTAGGACATGTGGAAGACAACTTGCATAGAGTGGAATATTGGAAACTAGGCAAATACAACAAAAATGGTTAATTAATGTCTAAGGTAGCTAACTATGGGTTGATTATTTTAACAGATGTAGGAGCATCTTGGCATGCCAGCAATGTGACGAGTTGGTCACATGCTGTGGCATATTTTTGGTTTGGTTGTTTGATGAGTCATAGTTTGTTAGCGGTGGTAGGAATTATGGTGGATCGTGACTCTTTGCGTAGAGATCAAGCTATAGTCAGTTTGTTCTATTGAGACAAGGACATTTTCATCATGTTGGGTAGTCATTTTTTTTAGGTTACAAGACCACTCAGGGATGGGGGTAACATTTTAGGTTAAATAGACAGTTTAGAGAAGTAGAGGGGGTTCTGTTCTTCAGTTTTGTTCTTCAGGGTTAGAATCCCATTGGCAGAGGGACATAAAGACTTGCGACTAGTTCCGCTTGTAAATATTTTGAGAAGATGGAGGAGGGCGAGCTGAGTGGTGTGCATGTGTGGTTGCTTAAAAAGAAGAGTAGCTGTGTGTTTACAGTGTTATTAGCCTTTATCCATTTATTGTTTGAACTAAGTGCCCATGCGGAGCCGACTTCTACGGTTTTCTGAACATTTGTGTATTTTTGTAAAATCGTTGATTCATGCATGAAATTGTTGCTTGAATGGCTAGAATAGTTCATGGATGCATGCATAGGAGGGTTAAGATAATTACTCTTCAAGTTTGCAGGTTGGATTGATCGATTCCATGATCAATCGACGCACTGCACAAGTTTTTTCCTTAACCAGTTTATTACAGAGAATGAACGATGGAGATCTGATGGTCTAGGAGAGATCCGCAATGGAAATTGCGAAGCAGATATCATATCTACCAAGATATGTGAGATCCGTGTCAAAGCATAGATCGACGGTTGTGGAGCAGTCCGCAAAGATCAAACGGAGGAGAACAATTGCGGAGAAAAAGTTACGCGAGGAAACTTGCGGGGGACTAACTTTGGAAAGTTGGCCGCACATCCCAAAACCTGCTTATGGAAATCCTGTTGCGGAAAGGTAGTTACGGAAACAGTGCCGTGGGAAGGCCTGTTGCAGAAAGGCAGTTGCAGAAACAGTATTGCGGAAAGGCGGTTGCAAAGACAAGGTTACAGAAAACCTTGTTGCGGAAAACGAATTGCGGGGAGGCAAATCTAGCTCAGAATTTGGCTGAGGGATAAATTTGATAGTATTGCTAATTGTAGGAGCCACGAGATCCTTGAGGTGTTGGTTGGGTTATCTATGGTCGACCTCTCCCACACCAAGATAGAACTTACCGTTATGATGATTTCTTTTGGAATCTGCTTCAAGGTGACTTAGGGTTTGACTAAAAACCCTAATTTTCCAACCGGGATCACTTGTAGAGCCGATTGGAGGAAAAGATGTGCCTCCCTAAGGTGATCTATAATGTATCTTGATTTTTTGGAATATGAGGATGGAACCTTGAAAAATAGGATGCCTAGTTTCTCGTGCGAGTAGTGGTAGGTCAAAAAGTGAAAATCCTCAGAATGAAAAACTGCTTCGATAGAAAGATGCGCCCTCTTAGGGAAAGTTGAATGGACCTTATTTTTCAGCTAATCTATGGAGGGAGGTATCTGAAAAAGTAAACCCTGTCTTGTTGGATTCTAGGATGAGTTGTTGCACTATGTCTTCTTTTAGGTTGACTGTGATACTATGTTAAGATTTTAAAAGTTGTTATACCAAAACACAAGGATCTCTAAATGGATAAGCAAATCAAAAAAAAAAAGAGAACACAAATATTTATCCTGGAAAACCCTCGTGGGGAAGAAAACCCAACAAAACTTCCTCTATATAGACTTCAACCAAGTAGAGTGTAAGACCCAAAGAATAAGACTAGATAGCTTCCTCTCCTCCAAATGGACTGTTTCTTCTCTCTCTAGTGTAACTGCTTGAGTGTTCTTCTTGTCCAAATGAGGGAAGCGTCTCTCCTATTTATACTAATTAGAAAGAGGCTGAATAACCCAACTAGTCCGACTGCTCCTTACTGGGAGGACCAACTTGCCTTGGAAGACTCAAATATACATTTTAATAATACCTTTGTGGGTACCACTGACTCGACTTACAACGGAGGTTATACCTCAAGGCTTTACATGACCAAATACATGATTAATGGCATCCCTAATCAAAGGAACAACATCTCTGGAAAAAATAATAACAATAATAATACAAAATAAATATCTTCCATAGTTACATTTCTTTAACACTAGTTTTACTTTAAAACCTTGAATATTATTTTGTCCTCCTTATCTAATCTTCCTTTCCCTAAGAAAATAAAACAATAGATAACATTACCCACTTTCTCCACAATCTCTTCCTTCCACAAAATTAAGTGTAAATTTGGCATCCTAGCTAAATAAAGCAATGGATAACATTACCCACTTTCTCCACAATCTCTTCCTTCCACAAAATTAAGTGTAAACTTGACATGAGAACCTTGAATCTTTTGGAAATATGTAGGCTCCATCCGATGGTTAAAGGATGGATCCTAAGATTTTAAACACAAACTTGATGGCCAAGAGAGCCATTCCTTGCTCCTAACCTTGGTCACATCATATTTTGTCTTCATATGAAAAGTTATCGAGTTGCCCACCAAAAGGTGAAGACTAGGGATATATCTTGATAGAGGAAGCCAATTTGCTTCAACATCGTTTGAGGGTTTCACAAGAAACAGATTACCCCACGAGTTAACCAAACACGCCTAGCACCATAATCCTTTCAACTTCGATCAGGAGTATGTCATGACTTGGCACCATTTTTTGGCATTGATACATCTCTTCCTAAGGCCCCAAATACTCACCTCATCAGTAAGGCTCGTAAGGCTCGCCTCTGAGTGAACTACTGTTTCCTCGTGAATGAGGTTCAAATATGGGACTCCAAAACCGTTATGAGATTGTAGTAACCCTCCTGTATTTTCTTGTGCCCATGCATAGAAGATCAAGTGGGCTCAATAAATGCCAACATAGGTAAAATATTGTGCTCAATCAGTCTGTCGTGGTTCCTCCCGTTGCCACGATCCCTACCACATGGGCTATCCGCCTCCGTCCCCTCATATTCTTTGTGATCGCTCAGAGCCTCAGAGCACCCCAGGTCTAACCTAACTTTTCTTGTGATCTGAGTACCGTACGTAATTGTAATCCACTAGCTCTGGTTAATATTCCATGATCTCCTAAACAAAACAACCACCCTATACTACCCTCCTGTTGCCTAGCGGAAACACTAGAATTATTATTACAGATTGTAGCATTACCTCACCTGTTGTGCTGCAGAAACCCTAGAATCATTTGTGAAGGTGTAACTACGAATGACCGTGGATCTCTTTATCAATATAGTTCATCAGCAATAAATTCTTCGAACTTTTGATATAAACACCTATGCTTTGCATGAACCATTTGGGACCTATGAATTTTGAATTTGATTTGTGAGATAACTACTGAAGAATTCGAGAAGCAAATGAACAAAAGATTCCTAGCGCATAATATGGGTGCAACGTCCCGTCGATAGAGACGATCTCGCATGAGTAAGCTCTGTGAATTCTTGCATGTTATACTGCTGTATCTAAACCTAAATTTCAGCATTGTCAGTTCTCTGCCTCTGCACTGATTTAGAGGCAATGCTTGTACCCATTGAGTATTTTGACAAAGGAAACCTTCAAGAAAAAACCTTTCACCACAAAACCCTAACGATGTCCCACTAGATCTTGAAAACCCTCAACCACAAAACCTAAGGATGTCCCACTAGATCCAGAACTAGATCATCTTCATCCAAATTATACTTGTTGTTCTTCATCCAAATTATACTTGTTCATGTATATTTTTTATATTTAATACAGACATCTGGCAAAATGTCTACATATTGAATTAGAAAAAATTATGTTTTGTTGTTATATATCGCAGCCTGTTTAATGTGATGGTAATGATTTTTTCATCTGGCAGAACTCACTGTATCCTTTGTCGAAATAATTTTCCACAATATGAATCTACAATTTTTAGATTGGGCAAATGGATTTATTAATTTCAGCACTGTTTAACTGAAGTAAACATTAATCCATGCTTATTATGATCTTACAGCCCAAATTTTAAATAGAGTATAAATTTATTTTTTTCACATAGAAATAGAAAAGCAAGCAAAAATAAGTCTCAACCAAATTGAATTTAGATAGATGAAATGAAATCTATTTAACCCCACCAAGTGACCGCTATAGTTATCTTAAATTAAACACAAATTATAATAAACATCTAAATTTTTTTTGATAATTTGTTATCAAAACTGCGACTCTAAATTCTATTCCGTTGAGATTAGAATATTAGAAAGATAGACCAACTGCTAACATTATTTTCCTTGCTTACAAGAATATTATCGCAAATTTACAGAACATTTAATACATTCATAGCTTAAATTTAAAATCCAACGATTGCACTCTTTGTCGGCTCTATTTACCTTGTAATTTGTTCTCTACGAGTATCCTCCACCATGTAAAATGGAATCTGTGTTTGCTGTAACCCACAGATCTATAGCAGCATTGGAATCTGCACATATTTATGACTACTTTGGATCATTGGAAACATAACTTTTTTGAACTTCCTAGAATGTGTATTTTTTAATGTCTTTATCACATTATGAAATTAAACAAAGGCTATGTTACATTGTCACAATTTGCAAGGGTTTTATATCACATCTCTCAATATTTTGGCACATAAAACTATTATAGAGAAAAAATATTGGTTATGTCCCATTGTGATTTTCATCATCTTCATTCTAATCACAATGAACATATGTTGACTTGGTACATTAATAATATGTTATGCAACATTTTGGCTAGGTTCCATTATGAATTTTTGATGATATAAAGTTATTAAGTTAGTTTATAATATCTCAATTAAATACCTTTTTATTATAAATGCCCATCCTTAATTATAGTTTCACAATTTAATAATTACTTTTATTATGGAACTAAATAAATTACAAAAGTCATAATGGTACCACCTTACTAATAGAATAAAATCATTAATAAATATAATAACCACTATGAAATATTAAAATTAAATTAAATATACTAAAATATTAATATTATTATATATTAATATTTCATTAACACCATAGTAAATAAGAAAATATAGCTTTGTTAACACTATAATGTGTCGTAATACTTCATTTTTCAATACCCATATCTATCATCAATACATATTAATTTTATAACAATACATTTAATTCTTAACATCTCTGTGTCATGAATATAAAAAATTTCATTACCATAGTATATATATATATATATATATAT